>CM068495.1:16122257-16127257 GCA_034769265.1 Remorina albescens
ATTTTAGATTGTTCAGTTCTGAACTGAGTGAGAGAGATATTTAATAATTATCAATCAAATTATTATCAATTCACAGTTTCATGTTTTTTTTGATTGTTTAATATTCATCCGGCATTTTTGAACATATTTTCTAGTAAAATGTGCTAAAACAAATAAACTCTGTGACCTGAAACTGTTTTCAGTGTTTTAGATTGATGTCACAGGTGTAAACTCTCAGTCCGACCCCACCCTCCAACAAAAAGGGATGACTCACCACCAAGAACTTCTACGAGGTATTCAGAGTTTTAATTTACATTTAACTTTTCAACTGAATATATTTTACTTCTCAAATTACAGCTGCGTTCAGAAATTCATCCTCACTTTAAGTCAGCTCTCTTAATCAGACCGATACTGAGTCATTTAGGAGTAATCTCTAAAGGTAAACTCATCAGTGTGTCACTGAAACCTTCAACATCTCACACTTTAATCCAGTATTTGACTAAAGAATCAGATTTGGGTTGTTGCCAGCAGACAGGAAGTGCCTTTAGAATTCAGAACTAAAGCCTGACTCATCCGGATCCATCGTATCAGTCCACTTCTACATTTTTGTGCTTCTGTTTGATTTGTGACTTCATTTCAACAAGAAACAACAAATACACAACTCATGTCTGAACACAAGTCAACAATTTTACGTTTCAACTCAAAAGCGTGAATAAAAACTCAGTGAATCTATTTTGACTTATTATCAAAACAAAAATGTTTTAATAATTTTTTTATGTAATTATATTCACCATAAAATAAATCCAATTCATTAAACTTTGCAGTGTAATATTTTATAAAACCTGTAAGCTCTTTACTGTTTATTCTTTTTACCTTTTATTTCTGTTTTTATGATATTTTTCCCATTTTATTGCCTTTTAAATGGTACATTTCTCATCAAATGTTGATAATTTATGACATTAAAAAATAAAAATGTTTCATCGGTTAAATCCAGATTTTGATTCCGGGGAGTCTTCGGAGGTGATCGGGGCGGAACTGCCGAACCATATTTGGGTTCTACACACGTGCCCGAGGAGGCAGAGAGGGCGGGGCTTAGCTCCCTCGATACTCGTGCTCAGGTGGACGCAGCGGGCGCGCGCTCAGAGTTAATGAGGAGCGGAGAAGAAGAAGAAGAAGCAGAAAGTTGGCGGCAGCTGAGAGAAAAACGGTCAGTTCGTTTCTGTTCGTCTCCAAAAACAACGAAAGTCGTTTGTTTTGTTTTTTTTACCTGAAAGAAAAAGAAAACGTGTCGCTCGCGGGTCGACAGGTGTGTCTTCCGGTCTGCACGCACTTTAAACCGGACTCTCCTCGATAAAAGTGTCGGTTAATCCGGTTTAAGTTCAAGTTTTCCCCTTAAAGGCAGTTAGAGCTGAAGTTTGAGTTCAAAACATCAAATCAGGCTGAAAACTCAGAAAGTTTTCTGTTGATCAAATTTAGATGAACTTTTGTTTCCTGAATTTAAAGTGACGAACATCCAGACCGTTTTAATAACCACTGAATCATTTAACTGCTTAATTACGATGACATGATGCGCTTCGTCATTCATTTGGGGGGAAATTGAATTCTCGTGGTCTTAATTCGGTTTTCGGTTCTTTTGGGTCTCCAAACCGGATGTGACGTCAGAAAAGTCAGCAGAGAACGAGCTGTCGATGAGATGATGAAGAGATGATTCAACATCTGAACAGAGTGTGTTTAGTTTAAGGTTTCAGCTTCTGCTCTTTTATTTTGACAGTTCTGAGGTCACTTCAGGTCAGACCAACCAGTGAGGACAGAACTGGAATCAGATCATTTAAACAGGTATGAGATGGCAGCTTCGTTATAAAACTGTCTGTTAGAAATAATCCCACCTGACGGGTGTTTTAATAATTTCATTTAACTCAATCTGCAGCGTCCCGAAAAGGTCAGTCGACTCAGATCCAGGTTAAAGTTATTATAATAAACCGACGAGTTCTGAGTGAAACATAAAGTTATAAAATGAAGGTCTCTTTGTACTAAAGGAATAAAAAGCATTGAAATGTGAGGTGGGAGTCCAAAATAAGTCAGCTCGGTCAT
Source organism: Remorina albescens (assembly GCA_034769265.1). NCBI lineage: Eukaryota > Metazoa > Chordata > Actinopteri > Carangiformes > Echeneidae > Remorina > Remorina albescens. The sequence continues at coordinate 16,124,328 of CM068495.1, forward strand.
TTTTATGGTCTCATTCCATAAAACACTTGTTTCCTGTTTCTGTAAAAGTGATAACAGGATGCTTATTCTTTGTGTGGGGGGGGGGGGCTGATAAAGTGTGACAGACTCTGGACGGATCTCCAGTCAATCACAGGGCTGACAGAGAGAGACAACCTGAGGGCAGTAAACCCCGACACACAACCCACTGTACCACTGTGTACACTGGGAGGCTACAATCACAACGAGCTGGTGTTTGATTTCATATCGGTGTCTCAGTCAGTGCTGTCTGACTCGTTTTCTGTTCACACGTGTCGCAACCAACTCTGTTTTTTTCCCCAAGGCGTGTCTCCCTGAGGTTATTAAAAGTCAAACAAGACAAAGGGTGTCTGTGTGTAGCAGGTAACTATGCCACCTGAACTTGACTTTCTGCAGAGATAGGAAAATTCCTGCGTATGGCGGCGGCGGCGGGTTTCAGCAGAATCGGGTCTCTGCAGGTTCCGTTCAGAACCTCATGAAAAAAAGAATCCACCAATTTTAAAAACAGCATCAGAAACAAACTGCAGCTTCTTTAAAAACACGACAGTTCACAGGATCAGATGACTGTCGGGTTGTTTCAGGTCGTCTGAGCACGTTGAACATTTTACTGAAGGAAAAGTGAGTTCGTTTGTTTTTACAGGATTTCCTGTTCTGACCTCGGCTGGACGAAATGATCGACTTCATTATTGATCAGATTATCAGTGGTGTTGAAATTTAAGAGTCCAAAAGTCCAAATATCTTCCCTCAGACTTCAGTGTGGACCGATCTGTTCTGTCAGTGGATCCTGATATTTAGAGGATTCCTTTGACCTCCGGATGAATCTGGAGCTCTGACTTCATCCTGGAAAGTGAATTTGACGATATTTGTTGTTGTTTTTCAGGTTTGTGCTGAATCAGGCGGATCGATGGCAGCGTCAGAACTGATCCAGGACAACGATGATGTGCTTCCTCACGTGGAAGCTAATGTGACCTCGATGAATCCCCCGACTCCTAGCCACGCTCCAAGGGTTGCTAACGGTAACCAGACTCGCCCAATCTCCCCGCCGACGGCGCCCAGCGACGGCCACAATGGCAGGAAGAAACAGGAGCGCAGCAGATTCAGCGTCCTGCTCCAGCAGAACCAGCTGCTCAACTCTCTGAGCAGCGGGCTGAGGCGACACTGCGACTACGTCAAGATCGCCATGCCGGACGAGCCGGCGAACCGCCTCCCGACGGAGTGGTGGAAGACGGGCGTGGCCTTCCTCTACGCCCTGTTCAACCTCGTCTTCACCACCATCGTCATCACCATCGTCCACGAGAGGGTGCCGGACAAGACGGTGAACCCGCCGCTGCCCGACAAGTTCTTCGACTACGTGGACCGCATGTCCTGGGCCTTCACCATCACCGAGGTCAACGGGCTGATCCTGGTCGGGCTCTGGTTCGTCCAGTGGCTCTTCTTCAAACACAAGTACGTCAGACTCCTCCGTCATTCCTCCTGAGACAGAATCAGCTGATGGGTTTTTCATCATTACTGAGCAGAACCTGAACATGGAGCTGAGAGCAGAAACTAGTTTCCTGCTGGACTTCATCGCTCACATTTGTTGGTTGTAAACGTTAATGTTTGTGTGTCGCTGTTTTCTAAAAGGTCAGTGTGTTTGTGAAGCTGCAGCTGACGGATAACTTAATGAGACAGACAGTCCGGTCAGCCGGATCCATAATTAGATACCGACTCTGAAACTGTTCCTGACCGACGGCCTGCAGCTGCAACTCCACATTTTATCTGCTGCAGTCCTGACGGCTGGTTTTAAGATTCAGGTTCTGAATCCAGACTGGACTGAGATCTGGACCAGGTCTGACTTGTCCTCTTCTGCAGGTCCATCGTGGGCCGTCGGTGCTTCTTCCTGATCGGGACTCTCTACATGTATCGCTGTGTCACCATGTACATCACCACTCTGCCTGTTCCCGGGAAACACATGGTCTGCGCTCCGAAGGTACTTCACACCCCGAGGCTGCTGTTGTTGTTGTTGTTGTTGTTGTTGTTGTTGACATTCATGTTCATTGTTTGTTTGTCTGTGTGCAGCTCTATAACAACTCGACGGGGAAAATCTGGAGGATTTTGCGGTTGATCTCTGGAGGAGGTAAAAACAAGTTCAACAGTTTGAACGCAAAACAAACAAACACTCACAACACACTTTGTCTGATCATTGTGTTTGTTGTGTTCAGGTTTGTCGATGACCGGCTCTCACCTGATGTGTGGAGACTTCATGTACAGCGGTCACACAGTCATGTTGACTCTGTCCTACCTTTTCATCAAAGAGTGTGAGTCCACACACACACGCAGACACACACAGACATTAGTGCTGATGAATAACACAAAGGATGCTCAGACGTCGTTGTTGTTGTGTTTGCAGACTCCCTCGGCTGGATGTGGTGGTATCGGTGGATCTGCTGGCTGCTCAGCTTCTCGGGTGTCATCTGCATCCTGGTTGGTCACGAGCACTACAGCATCGACGTGGTCATCGCCTACTTCGTCACCACCAGGATCTTCTGGTGGTACCACAGCATGGCCGCCACACATGTAGGTGGAGCAGGACGCCAAACTGGCCCCGACACGGCTCCTTCTTTAACTTCTGAGAGCTTTCAGTCATTATTATTATTTTTTTTTTTCAGGTGCTCCGTGAGGCTCCAAACAACTTCCTGTCCAGGACGTGGTGGTCCCCCATCTTCAACTTCCTGGAGAGAAACGTCCAGGCGACAGTTCCCATCGTGTTCTCGTGGCCGGTGACTCTGCCGTCGTCCTGCCGGCAGAGATACCGGATGGTGGAGGGGGGGAGGGACGAGTGAGGACGAAGGGGGGAGCGAAGAGCAGCTGAGTGACCTGAGCTGATGGACGGAGAGTCGGACTTCTGCACGTCCAGCAGACGGACAGCTGCAACG
>CM068495.1:16129374-16151874 GCA_034769265.1 Remorina albescens
AGGGGGGGAGTAGTTAATGCTGTCACTATGGCAACAGGGAGAGGTGTGTGAGATGGAGCTGTGGAGTGGTTGTTGTTGTTGTTGTTGTTGTTGTTGTTGTTGATTCTTGATCACAGCTGAAACGTTTCAATGTCAGCAGAACGTTTTATTGATCTGAAACTTCTCAATACTGAAGTGTGGACGGCAGACCTGGTTCAGTCCAGGTCTGGGGCCCCGCAGGTCTGGCCTCTGCAGGTCTGGCCCCTACAGGTCTGGCCCCTGCAGGTCTGGCCCCTGCAGGTCTGGCCTCTACAGGTCTGGCCCCTACAGGTCTGGCCCCTACAGGTCTGGCCTCTGTAGGTCTGGCCCCTACAGATCTGGCCCCTACAGGTCTGGCCCCTGTAGGTCTGGCCCATACAGGTCTGGCCCCTACAGGTCTGGCCCCTACAGGTCTGGCCTCTGTAGGTCTGGCCCCTACAGGTCTGGCCCCTGTAGGTCTGGCCCCTACAGGTCTGGCCTCTGTAGGTCTGGCCCCTGTAGGTCTGGCCTCTGTAGGTCTGGCCCCTGCAGGTCTGGCCCCTGCAGGTCTGGCCTCTGTAGGTCTGGCCCCTACAGGTCTGGCCCCTGCAGGTCTGGCCTCTGCAGGTCTGGCCCCTGCAGGTCTGGCCCCTACAGGTCTGGCCTCTGCAGGTCTGGCCCCTACAGGTCTGGCCCCTGCAGGTCTGGCCCCTACAGGTCTGGCCCCTGCAGGTCTGGCCTCTGTAGGTCTGGCCCCTACAGGTCTGGCCCCTGCAGGTCTGGCCCCTACAGGTCTGGCCCCTACAGGTCTGGCCTCTGTAGGTCTGGCCCCTGCAGGTCTGGCCCCTACAGGTCTGGCCTCTACAGGTCTGGCCCCTGCAGGTCTGGCCTCTACAGGTCTGGCCCCTACAGGTCTGGCCCCTACAGGTCTGGCCTCTGTAGGTCTGGCCCCTACAGATCTGGCCCCTACAGGTCTGGCCCCTGTAGGTCTGGCCCATACAGGTCTGGCCCCTACAGGTCTGGCCCCTACAGGTCTGGCCTCTGTAGGTCTGGCCCCTACAGGTCTGGCCCCTGTAGGTCTGGCCCCTACAGGTCTGGCCTCTGTAGGTCTGGCCCCTGTAGGTCTGGCCTCTGTAGGTCTGGCCCCTGCAGGTCTGGCCCCTGCAGGTCTGGCCTCTGTAGGTCTGGCCCCTACAGGTCTGGCCCCTGCAGGTCTGGCCTCTGCAGGTCTGGCCCCTGCAGGTCTGGCCCCTACAGGTCTGGCCTCTGCAGGTCTGGCCCCTACAGGTCTGGCCCCTGCAGGTCTGGCCCCTACAGGTCTGGCCCCTGCAGGTCTGGCCTCTGTAGGTCTGGCCCCTACAGGTCTGGCCCCTGCAGGTCTGGCCCCTACAGGTCTGGCCCCTACAGGTCTGGCCTCTGTAGGTCTGGCCCCTACAGGTCTGGCCCCTGTAGGTCTGGCCCCTGTAGGTCTGGCCCCTACAGGTCTGGCCCCTGCAGGTCTGGCCTCTGCAGGTCTGGCCCCTGCAGGTCTGGCCCCTACAGGTCTGGCCTCTGCAGGTCTGGCCCCTACAGGTCTGGCCCCTGCAGGTCTGGCCCCTACAGGTCTGGCCCCTACAGGTCTGGCCTCTGTAGGTCTGGCCCCTACAGGTCTGGCCCCTGCAGGTCTGGCCCCTGATAAATCTGAGGCGTCAGCAGAAGATTCAGGTGAACAGACTGAGTTTACAGGAGAAAGCTGCGTTCTGTCTGATGACCATCGGGGGGCGACAGTGAAAGTAGTTCAGTCAGCTGTGATGATGATGATGATGATGATGATGATGGTGATGATGATGATGATGATGATGATGATGATGATGATGATGATGATGATGATGATGATGATGTTTGGACCACACAGGGTTCAGGTCTCTGAAGGTCCTGGACTCTGAGGCGTTCAGTTCTCAGGGACAAAGAGCTCACAGCGTGTCCTTCGCTGAAGCTCCCAGCTGCTCCGTCTCTGTTTGGGCACCGCCTACGTTGGACTAACAAAAATAGTGACCGACGTTTTAATCCCGGATCAATCATCAATCATGTGACCAATCAGGGGACGAGGCTGCGGGCGGAACGCTCAGGTGACCACGATGGATGACGAGGGAGGACAGAAACCTCCAACATGGACGCGTGAGAAGACTAAATCAAGACCACGAGTGATGGAAGCGGATAAATATGTGTGTGTGTGTGGGGGGGGGGGGCGGGAGAAGAGAGGCTGTTGCCATGGCGCTCTGCTCCCTCCACCTGTTACAGAGTCACATTTCTGCTTTTCTGCATCGGCGCGTCAGAAGATCCTTCAGCCGCTGACGTTCAGTCATCAGACCTCAGACCTCCGGTCCGGTCCACAAAGACAAAATAAGACGAGCAGCCTGAGAGAGGAAACTGATGATGATGATGATGATGATGATGAAGAAGCAGTCTAGATTTCCCACTTTTAAGGCCACAGCAGCCTGATAACATGAAGGACAGCTAAACAAGATAAACAAACGCACACAGTCAGGGTGAGGCCACACACACACTCAATGACAACATATACACACGACCTCTGACCTCTCCAAGGTTCTTCCCTCAGATTAAAACCAGGACCAGGACCGTCCTCTTCATTTCCTCCTCAGCCATGTACACTCGTCTCGTGTCTTCTCTTCCTTCCTTCATCTCCTCTTCCTCTCCTTCCTTCCTGCTCTTCCTCTTCATCACCGTTGCCGCCTTGCTGATCCTGATCAACCGCCGGTCGGGGTCCTCCCCCGCTGCCCCCGGTCCTCCCCCGGCCCGGGGCTCCATCCCCTGCCTGCCTCGGCTGCCGGTGGTGGGCAGCCTCCCCTGGCTGGGAGGAGGCCCGCCCCTCCACCTCCTCTTCTGCCAGCTGGCCCGAAGGTGAGGACCCGACGGAGACCTGGTTCAGGTTCTGATCCTGTTCTGGGCTGTAAGAGTCTCCGTGTGCTGCAGGTACGGCTCCCTGTTCGCCCTCTACCTGGGCCCCCACTACACGGTGGTGGTGAACGACTACCAGCAGGTGAAGGAGGTGCTGCTGCAGAAGGGGCGGGACTTCGCCGGGCGGCCGACCATGGTGAGAGAGGACGGATCAGGAAGTCTTTACGGTTTACAGAGTTTTTCTAAATATGGCCTGTTTCCTTCAGAGTGCGGTGAGTTCATATTAAAATGATATGATGAACTTCCTGCTGGCTCCTGACGCAGTATTTCAGGACTTTAGCTGATTGTTGTTCAGTTTGAAGTGGTTGTGTGGAAGCAGCGAGCAGGTTTCCCTCCATCAGCTGCAGCTTCTCGTCCTGCAGGTGACCACCGACCTGCTGACCCGCGGCGGGAAAGACATCGCCTTCTCAGACTACTCTCTTCTGTGGAAGCTGCACCGCCGCCTCGTCCACAACTCCTTCACCCTGTTCGGGGAGGGGAGCGGCCGACTGCAGGACATCGGTACGCTCCTCCAGCCGGCCTCCAACTTTATTTCCCACAAATCTGTTTCCTGAGCCGCTGAAGTTCAGTTATTCAGGTCTTAAGTCAAAGGTCAAAGGTCAAACTGAGTTCACTATTTTCAGAAATCTACTTTAAAATGAAATATATGAAACATGAAACAGAACTAATGAAGAGAGAATCTGTCAGGACCTGGACCTGGTTCAGTTTCATCAGGTCTGCACGGTGACCTGGATGTGGTTGGTGAGTGGTGGGCGGAGATAAAACCGCGTGGGCGTGGCCGAAACATTCTGAAAGTGACGACCATATACGGATGAAATATTATGAATCTATCGATGTTGATGGAAAAAAAGAGCGTGACATCAGCAGGTGACTCATTTCCATTTTGACCAATGAAACAGATATTTGCTGCCTATTTTGAATTTTTCCCAGAGAAGGAAATATTGATGATGAATTTTCTGTTTCGGTGCGACGGGTGAACATCACATGACACGATCAGCTGTTAAAAACTGGAACACAGAAAAGCTGACGTCATTCAGATGCTTCAGACCTCCTGTTTCTCTGTCCAGTTCTGTCCTCGGTGGACACTCTCTGTGTTGAGCTGTTGTCTGGCGGGAAACGAGGCTTCGACCCGTCTCCCGCCGTGACCCGGGCCGTCACCAACGTGGTGTGCATGCTGGTGTTCAACTCCACCTACGGCCACGGCGACGCAGAGCTGCAGGAGGTGATCCGGTACAACGACGGCATCGTGGAGACGATCACCCGCGGAGGACTGGTGGACATCTACCCCTGGATGAAGGTACCAAACCTGAAAGTTCTTTACTTTCTGTTTCATCTTCACTTTTCCAAATTCATCCCGTCCCAAACTGCTGCTCCTTCCGGCTCCGCGAGCTTCATGAAGGCGACTGGACCTGAAGATTATTCTCTAAAACCGAGCAGTTAGAGCTGAAGACATGAAACCGGTCCTGTTGTCTTCAGCTGTAAACTGGAGATCCGTATCTGTGTCCAGGTCTTTCCTAACAGGACTCTGAGCAAACTGAAGGACTGCATCGCCATCAGAGACCGACTGCTGACTCACAAACTGGAGGAACACAAGGTAACGCACACACAGGAAGCGTGGACGCCGTCTGACACTGAACGCTAAGCTCCGCTCTGCTGCTCAGGCTTCGCTGAGCGACGGTGAACCCAGAGACCTCCTGGACGCCTTGCTGAAGGGCCAGATGGGCGGCGGCCGGGGTCGAAGGTCGTCTGGAGCCGAGGACGAGCAGATAACGGACGACCACATCCTGATGACGGCGGCCGAGGCCTTTGGAGCCGGAGTAGAGACGACGTCCACCACGCTGCTGTGGATCCTGGCCTACCTGCTGCACCACCCAGAGGTGAGAACACCGCCCACTCTGACGGTGCTTCAGCTGCCGCTCAGACCACCAGGAGCCCTGATCGTGGTCCCTGCAGGTCCAGGACCGGGTGCAGAAGGAGCTAGACGACCACATCGGCAGCGAGCGGCCGGTGTGTATGTCGGACCGCAGCCGGCTGCCGTACCTGGACTGCGTCATCAACGAGGGCATGAGGATCCGACCGGTCAGCCCCATCCTGATCCCACACATCGCCATGACGCACAGCAGGTAAACCCCCCCACCTGAAACACAATCAGCAGGGAGCGGCTCAGATCAACCAGCAGCTTCACTCTTACTTTGATTTCTTTACCACAATTAACCGTCTTTTTAACAACAACTGCAACAAAAGACAAGAAAAAAGAAGAGGAGTGGAGTCTGCTGGTGAAACCATCAGCTCATCAACATTTAGCCGGCCGTCCTCAGACTGTGGGAGGAGCCGCACAGCCTGCTGGGACTTCAGACATGAAAACAGACTGATGAACTTTGGTGAAAACCTGGAGAGTGGTGCTTTCACTGGCGGTAGGAAAAAAAGAAACGGACTGCGGGGCCGGGAAGTGAAGTCTCAGTGTGGCTCTAAGAGGACTGAGGTTTAGACCAGGTCCAGAACTTTGAAACAGACACACAACAAACACGCTGCACTGCTCAGTAAAAATAATTCTACAAACATTCAGCTTTAACTAACTCTAACTGAACTATACAAAAACCAAACTGTAAACTGAAGTGGTGCAGGTCTGACCTCTGTGAAGACCTGAAGCTCTCTCTCTCTCTCTCCTGTAGTATCGGAGGTCACTCTGTCAGCCGGGGGACTCGTGTTTTGGTCAACATGTGGTCGATCCATCACGACCCCGAACACTGGGACAAACCGGACTTCTTCGACCCCGGTACCAAACCACACACAGTCAGCTGTTTTTCTGCAGAGCACCTGAACACATCACCTTTGACTTTTCTTCCATTTTCAGACCGTTTCCTTGACAGCCAGGGTCAGCGGGTCATACCCCCCTACTTCCTGCCGTTTGGGGCGGGGCCTCGGGTCTGTGTCGGCGAATCGTTGGCCAGATTGGAGCTCTTCATGTTTTTGTCGTCTCTGCTGCAGCGAATGAGCTTCAGGCTACCAGACGGGGCTCCCCCGCCCAACCTGCAGGGGCGGCTGGGCGTGGTCTTACGGCCATTACCTTATGAGGTCGTTGTTACTCCAAGGGCGGGGTGGGAAGGTGGAGCAAAGTAAAAATACAAAAAAAAAAGGACTTCAATTGCATCAAAACAAATTTTTTGATTCAGAGTAAAAATTCAATTTGACTCAAAGACTCACTAAACCTGCAGACCTGGACCTGGACCTGGACCTGGACCTGGACTCTATCTAAAGACCATCAGGGGGCGACTCCACTGGCTGTAAAAGGAAGTCAGATTGTATTGAGGTCTATGGGAATCCCAATTAAAATACAATTTGAAAACATTTGAATCAACTTTAATTAAACTGAGTTATTTGATGTTTAATGAAGAAAAGATTTTTTTTCTCTTCTGGTGATTAAAAAAAAATCAACATTTGTAATTAAAAATGAATTAAAATGAATTATGATTGTTGTTCAAACAGAATAGAATGTAATTTGATGCCACTGCTTCGTTTTAATCAGTAAAACGTGATGGATGTTTGTGTTTAGAATCAGTTCTCAGACAGGAAGTAGATTTGACAGTTTTATTCAGTATATCTTCACACACTGTTAGAACAGGCTGGTTTAGTTAGATCACACACACACACACACACACACAGACTCACTGTTCATGAGATAATACTAATAATTAGCATCGTTACCATCATAATATTAAAGGATTTTAAAGATAATCTCTTCTCTGCTTCCTTCGACTCCTCCGACAGAAACTTCATGCAAAAAGGACGAAAAGAAGAGAGAGAGAGAGAGAAGCTCCAACAGAAGGAACTTCAAGTTTTAGTTCATGAGATCATTGTTGGATCCGAAAGGAAAAGTTGATTTTAGCTGGTTTTAAAAAATGAGTCTGAAACTGACAGGGTCAGGTTTCAGGGTCAGAACAGGTTTTACGTTTTAAATATGACAGGTCTGACCTTCCCTCAGCTGGGCGGCTGGATCAGAGCCCTTCTTCCACATTAACACAAAAATACATGTATTTTCATCTCTCATTAGGAAGAGTCTCATATCTGAGGCTCCTGTTTCGGGTTTCTCCAGCCAGCTCCAATGAACCGCTCATATGATGGAAAAAAATCAATCAATGTAAATGAGGCTAATTTCCTAAAGCTTCGCTCAGACACCGGCCTCGTGTACGGGGACGTCATCTCAGCCCCCCCCCGTGAGGATAATCTGAGAGCGAACACAGAGTTCAGACGTGTGTCCAGTCACACCCACACAGATCAAGAACAACTCTATCTAATGCTAAGTAGTAACAGTTGTCAAGTAGAAATGGCACTCTGTAACCATGGAGATATACATCCTTATAAGTTCAGGTAAACAAAAAATAAAATAAAACAAAACAAACCAAAACACCATCAACCACAACATCAACCACAACATCAACGGCTCGGCGTCACCTTCAGAGCTTCCTGTGGAGGACCAACTCTCAGTCCTCTGACTCAAACAAGGTCATGTCCTTGACGTCAGTCTGAGATGTACCGAAGACATCTACCGAAACCAGATTTCACCCTCTGGAGTTAAGAAAAGGAAGATTGGATCGACTTGTATCCGTCGATGAATGAATCCAATCTTCTGTTAGTTGGTTCCCAAACTGAGACTCCAGCAGTTCAGGAAACATCCGGCAGCCAATCAGGTGGAAGTTCCCACCTGCTCCGTCACTTCCTCTCCATGGCAGGAGATCGCTTTTTCATAATGAAGTCCAACACAACTTTGGCGTCCGTAGTACCATCCTCGGTTAGCAACCAGTCCGTGTTGTAATGCAGCATGGACACAGGGTTTAAGAATCAGTCAGACAGACTCGTTACAGAAGGACCACTTAATGACACAATCATCGGGTGGCCGTCGGCCACAGCTGTTGTCATGGTTACAGGGGACCGAGAACATCACCGCTGGCCTGAACAATATTGCCTCAATATGCTGCGTCTCATCCAGACTGGATTCACATCAGGGAGGAGGGAACCAAAGAATCACCGTGACCTTTGAACCCAATCCTGGAGTCACATCAGACTGCAGGAGTGAACATGCTTCTAAAAGGGAACGCTGCTGAATTAGCTAACCGCTAACACCATCTTCTCCGACACAACACAGGCTAACAGCTAAGTGTGGCTAACAGGCCAGGGTAGTTGACCTGCTGCTTTAAGGTGGAGTCTGAACTATTCATATGATCAAGCATATTTTTTATTTTTTATGTGAGATGAGTAAAAACATTTTACTTCCTGCACTCTCACACAAAGGTCAAAGGTGACTATAAATACAGATGTTTGGTTCACTGGGGTTCTAATTATTCCAGCACTGACCAACATACAGGAGATAAAAATCACTGAGCGCCCCCGACACTTAAATCCAGTCTGAAGAAGATGCCAACAATCATCTGCCTCTTATCGGCTCCACATGAGACGTTTCCAACACACTTCAACATCTGCCTGGGTCAACGCACATCTGTGGACTTCTAACCGTTTACATTCCAGTCCTGGATGTTTCTGATCTGATCTGAGTTTATTGTGTTGACAGAATAAAGACAATCAGATATTTAGAGCTGATTTTTCATCATTAATGAGCAGAACTCCTGATCAGATAAAGATAGAAACTTCAGATCAGCCCAAACACATGAGAGGAACTTTCTGTGTTCAACCTTTGTTTGGTAAAAAAAAAACAAAAAACAAATGTGGATCTAAAAGGGTTAAAGAGTATTCCAGATGTGTGAAGTCAAGCCTGTTGAGAGTGAATTCACAATCATTTTATTTGGGTAAAAAATTGCGTTACATTTTAAGTTAAAATGAAAAGATGAAGTTACCTTCGCTGTCCTGAATCTTTCTGGGGGTTATTTACACACAGACTCCTGCTGATGAAAAATATTGCTTTTTTCACAAATTTCAGATGCTCCGGTGGTTTAAACACACCAGCATGTTCAATAGAAATGTTACTAACACTCTGTCATTGACAAAATATACTTCAATCTTTCTGTCACAAAATATCAGTATTAACACACCTTCGATCTGACAGTGTACAAAGAACTAATACAGAATACAGAACAACGGCCCAAAAATAAAGTCTGCTGACTCCCATTCCACTCTTTTATCCACACACACTGACATTTCTGACATTTTTAAAGGTCCCATAGAGTCTGAAGGTTTAAAGGTCCACACGGTCAACCGCCGTCCAATCAGAATGCAGGATCCTCTCCTCTGATTGGCTGACTGACCTGTTGTGGATTTTAATCGTTTGTATGTATTTAAAACTTCAGACAAACAGACGAAGAGTCAGATATGGGACCTCCAAATTTATTGTTAAGGAGGGAGGAGTCTATGAAGGGAGACTTTTAATGTGAAAGGTAACGTCAGAGATTAGACCGGCACTGAAAGTCGCTTCTGTTGTTGCAGCTCATCTCAAATTCAGAGAAAGAAACAAAGACGTCTCTGCTCTGTTTGGAGCTTTGATTCCGTCTCACAGCGGCCATTGTTTATTTCTATTTATGCAAAAGCAGACGCACAGGAAGCCGGCTGAGCTCCCGTCCTGGAAACTTCCATACAGGATCGATTTGCCATGCACTCATCAAATCTGAGACTTCCCACCTAACGCTGCTTCCCTGACAGACTTCTTCCTCGAAGGGTTGGCTCTAATGAATGAATCAGTCTCCCCTCCGTCAGCTGGACTGAATCATCCTCCTACATCAGTTTGTTCTCGGCACATTTCCAAACCTCCGTCACCGCCTGAGACGAGCGAGGTGTCGTCTGCTCAGCTCAGCTATTCTAAGTTGTTCTTTTGTTGTTGGTGACAGCGACGTGAAAAAACATTGTTAGCTTGTATTTATGTGTGTGACGGAGGGAAGAGACACATCAGTGGATCAGTCAGGACCAATTCATTACCTGGACAGATATCAGACGCCGCGCGAGTTTCTAACTGATAATAAAGGAACCGCCCATCAGACACAGCCGATTACTGATGTGATCAACAACAGACCTGAAAAGTGAACGACTGAATTTACATCTTAATTTGATCCCATCGTGTCCTCACTGAGTTTGTGTTTGGAAAGATCAACTTTAGCTGCTGAAGCGTCCTTCAAAATCTGCAAGCGGCTTATTAGCAAACAGCTGTAGCTGTTCAGGTTAAAACTAAAGCTACAACTGCTGCTAACTGCTAATTACAGATGTTAACTTATGAGAAGAAGTTTTATTTCAACATCGTTTGTGTGAACAGATCAACAATCTGTGTGTAAATATGGACACCTACAAATACAGATATAATGAAAGAGGTTTGGAAAAACACAAATGAATCAAACATTTGTGCATATTTTCTGAAAATGTACAACTAACAAAGAGACATTTCTGTCTGTTTCAAAATAAGAGCATGCAGACTTTCATTGTTGGACTCTAGCTGTTGCTGTTTTTTTTTTTTTTTTTTTGAGAAATGTTGAATTTCCTTTTATTGTTCTTTGGAAATGTAAGTTAACGAAGACATTCATGAATTCAGGCTCCTGGATTTTGTTCCAAATGAATTCGATTAAAGTTCAGATATGAAGATCAGTGAAAAGTTCTTAGCAGGCTTTTTTTGGTGTTTTGTAATAAAATGATTTTGTTTGTTAAAACCTGTTTTATATTTGTAAGATATTCATGTGAGTGTATAAAGTTTTGCAGGAAGTGTTTTATATTTACAGATGACACATTTAGGAACAGATTGTTGGTCCATTGAAATTAATAGTAAAATGAAAATAAAGCAGGTTACAGCAGAGACTCTAATCATTACTGTGCTAGAAACATAATCCAACAACAGCGTTCCTATTCTGGGTCCCCTCATAAAGTCATTGGACACCAAACTTCCCATGATGCACTTCAATGCCGCGTCGTCCCGAACGGAGAAAATAAAAACTTACAAATTCAATGATGTATTTCAGATGAATGAGCTTCAGAGACTGAAACTGACTCAGCAACTTCTCAGGCTGCATCGACCGACTGACATCACAGCCAACTCTGTTTCATTTAGACATTCCTCATCAAAGGGGCAACACCCGAGTGTTACCCCTTTGGGGTGAAACCCGGGGGGGTCCTAATCATTCTAGACATTTTACAAAAGAAGTGAAGTAGAAGCTGTAAGAATTTGTCAGCCTGCCTCCTGCTGAAACACAACAGTACTCACCACGTTCAACACTTCCTGTTGAGTCTGATGTTTGCTGGTTTGACTGAAAGCTGCTGAACAAACATTTAATGATATGATGTCTTCACTGAAGGGCGGACGCCATAACACGCCTTCTGCTCATCCCTCTTTGGGACCACAAATGGTTTTATCTGCGCATTTCCGTCATCACACGGTCTCCATGACGATGACGACTTCGCCTCCGTCCCCTGATGTCGGCGTCGTGGCAGCGTTGGGGTTGCACAGTGCGAGTCCTTCCCCGGTTGTGATCTGACCTCTTGCAGGACAGTCCAAACTATCATGGAGATCAGAGTTTCCATCTCCTTTCTTATCCCTCTCTCCTCCTCCTCCTCCTCCTCTCCTAACATCTTCCTTCCTTTCCCCTTCCTCCTCTTCCTCCTCCTCATCATCTTTCTCCTCTACGCGACACCTGCACACCTCGATCCCGGAGTCGCCGGTCAGCCGCCGATGTCTGTACTGGCTCTCGTCGGCTCCCATGTCATCGTCTTCATCATCGTTGGCCTCGACCTCCTGCTCCTCCTCTTCGTCCTCCCAGTTGGGAGGTCCCGGCTCAAAGACGTCCACGCAGGGGGAGAACAGAGTCTGCTTCGGGGGTGACTGAGTGGCACGAGGGGAGGGGGAGAGGGAGGAAGCGTGGCCAGAGGACGATCCACCTTTGTCGGACTGGTGTAGAGCTGTGAGGGGGTCCAGGAGCAGAGCTGGGGCTGGGGGGGAGGGGAGGAAGGGAGGAGAGGGAAGGGATGGAGGAGAGGATGGAGAGAGGGCTGAACGGGGCGAGTGGACAGGAACAAAATTAGATTCAGGCTCGATGGTGATGGCTGGACAGGAAGAGGAGGAAGAGGAGGAAGGCGGTCTGGGGAGAGTCAGAACTGGAGCAGGAGACGACGGTGGACCAGATCCAGGAGCAGGTCCAGACCTAAGAGCAGCCTGGATATTTGATGGCAGAGAATCTGATAACTGAGACGGGACCACACAAGGACCTGAATCAGGTGCCACATCTGAATCTAGACGTGATTCAAAAGCAGCTACAGTCCCTGGGAGCTGGGCCAAGTCCAGGTCTAGACCTGACCCGGGTGACAGCTCTGGGTTCTGACTCTGGAATAATGAGGGTGAAGTGGGTGCTGTATCTCTGGCTGGGGAAGAGTTTGGAACATGGTTGGAATCAGGAACGAGGGTGAGGTCGGGGTCAGGATCTGGCACTGGGGTAATGTTTGAAGGTCCCGGCTCTGGAGCTTGGGGCAAGTTTGGCAATACTGGGTCTGGGGAGGGGGTCAGGTCTGTAGGCACTGGGTCGGCAGCTCGGGTAAACTCTGAAGGTTCGGCCACTGAAGCTTGAGTAATGGGTGTAGGTACTGGATCTGCAGCTTGGGTAGGGTGTGAGGGTGCCCAGGCTGGCACAGGTCCAGGACTTGGGTCAGGGGCCGGGAGACCAGAAGAGCCTGTTATCAGGGCCAAAGTTCTTCCAACATGTGGGGAGAGTACTGAGGTTGGGCTACTTGGAACGTTGGCTGCATTAAAAGTTCTAGTGAGATTGAGGGTTTCTAAGGTCGGGTTGGCTGCAGGTCTGTCTGAAGTGCTCTCTGTTGGGGTCGAGGGGCCCGGGGTAGCTTTGGGGCCTTCAGCAGGGTCATCAATACTGCTTATTTGGATGGAGGGGAGTGCTGCTTCAACAACACTTGGACTAGGGAGCGAGCTTGAGCTACAGGTGCTAGCTATCGGGGTAGAAGGTGTTAGCTCCAGCTGCTGCTTTAGTGGAGATGGACTTCCTGCAGGAGGGGCCACCTCCGACTCAGGGGAGGGCAGAGGTTGGGGGGAGGCCGCCCTGGTGACAACAGCCACAGTAACGGTCTGGTTGGGAACCAGCGAGTCATCGGCCAAACGTTCCTGAGCTCCTGCAGCATCTTCTTCACCCACGTCAACGGTCACCGTGGAAACCACCCTCTGATTTACTTCTAAGAAAGTGGCCCCCTCAGTGATGTTTTCCATCGTCACGTCAAGAGTGAGGGGCATGGCCTCGCTGGGCGTGGAGGCGTGGCTTGTGTCCGTCTCATACGTGACGGGGGCTGATAGGGAGGAGCTACACGGAGAGGAGGGGCAGCAGGAGTCACAGGAACAACTGGAGCTGAAGGAAAGGAGGAGGAGTCACAGCAGAAGGTCACGTCTCTCACCTGTTCAGTCTGTTCAGTATTAATCAGCAGCAGTTCCACCTGTACAGCTGTAGCAGCTAACAAGGCCCCAACCTTTCCAGGACTACTTCCTGTTTCCTGTGCTCGTGTTTACAGTAGCGGAGCACTGGCAGCACGGTTACCTGTTATCGGAGCTGAGGGAGGAGGGACCGTCGCTCAGCGGCCGGTGCAGCAGCGGGCCGTGCTGCGTGAGCAGGTGCGGGTCGACGGTTCGTGGCGGCTGCGGGTAGCGTGGGGTGGTGAACACAGAGCTGTAGGGTGGAGGAGGGGTGGAGGGCTGAGCCGCCACCTCCTCGTAGGACGGCAGCTTCAGAGACGCCAGAAAACCTGAGAACAGACAGTGAACTCTCTGAATTCATGATTTTGAATGACTTGTGTTTCTGGAGGTCGTCAGGTTGGCAGTAAATTGGTGGGAGGAAAGAACGAGATAAAAATGGACTCTGACACATAAAGGCCAGATTTAAACAGGGAGCACTCACATTACCGCCCCACTCTGAGCCCTTTAAAACAGCGTGCATCCGTGTTTCTATTGGACAAACCGAACAAAGGTGTCCGAGCTGGTTCACAGGTCCCACTGAAACGGGACTCACACACTGCTGTCCGTCCAACTTGTTGACTCGATGTCAGTGGGAGACGAGCCAACATTGGTGTGGAATCAGACAGCTGCAAATAAATACTTCTAAATAACACTGACGTCATGTCCTGATATTCTTAGCAGCTCCAGAAGAGTCTAACAGAAGAAAGACCTGAAACACCAACTGTAACTAACACAGCTTACTGGACTTAACTTGAGCGGTTGCCTTTTTCTCAGGTGACTGAAGCTGAACTGTAGATCTACAGACGGAGGTTTAACCCTTTTAGAGACACAGTCAGTCTCCAAGTCTACAAATATTGTGAATCTGCTCAGCCTCACTGTGATAGTTCACTCTTATAGGAGATAGAAGCTTCTTTTCCTGAAGCAGAATAACCAAAGAAAAGTTCCTCTCATGTGTTTGTGTTGTTCTAGAGCTGATCTGAAGTTTCTATCTTTATCTGATCAGGAGTTCTGCTCATTAATGATGAAAAATCAGCTCTAAATATCTGACTGTCTTTATTCTGTCAACACAATAAACTCAGAAACACACAGGACTGATCCAGAGACTCTGACAGCTCGGCCTCTGAAGGAATAATTTCAGAAAATAATCAGCAGACTCCCTCTCAGAAAAAGTCCACTGGGCTCCTCTTGGTAATTTTCCACTGACACACAAACACAAGAAGAAGAGCGCTCATTGTGTAGATGTTGGAGGGTTCAGTCTTACTGAGGTCCAGCATGGAGGAGGGGTAGGAGCTGGCTCCGTGGTAGGCCAGCAGGCTGATCTCTCTCTGCCTCTGCTGCTGCTGGACTCTGAGTTTGGCTCGGCGGTGTCTGTAGGCGCAGCAGCAGCTGAAGAGGATGAGGACGGTCCACAGCAGCCAGAACCCTGAACACAGTAACACAACAGCTGCTGAACACTAACACACACCTCATCCTCAGAGCAGAAACACGGGGTAGATCAGACTTACACCACAGTTCGTAGTAGTAGGTGCAGCAGCCGGTCTCCCCACAGCAGTGTCCCGTCTCACACAGGTATCCTCCATTAGCGTTGGCCCCGGGGCAGTACCGCGGTCTCCCCAGCAGGGGCAGGCTGCCACCGGAGTGGTACTCCATCACACCCCCGCTCTGATCGGACTCAGCCCCGGGCCACCGCTAAGCAGTCGTTAGCCACAGAAGATGATGTGATCCTGGATTAGATCCAACTACATCTTCCACTGACCTGTTTTCTAAATGAATTTCACTTCTTGGGGGGGGGGGCAGGTGGTCAGCGTGTCCGTTCTGAGCAGCCAACACACAATAACTCCAAAAAATGGAGCTAATCTACATTTTTAAAGGAAAGTGAATATTTTTCTGTGAGTTAGAGTTAACCTGACCGGACCAGAGCCTTCATGTGAAGGAGGGACTCAACAACAGAGATCAGGGGGGGCAAACAGGCAGCCGGTGGAGAGAAGCAGGCCGACGGCCGACAGGAGGCCCGAACTGAGGGAGAGAAGGAAAACACAATAGTTTATTGATGACAGCACGACAATATGTCACACACAGCTGAAATGTCCACCACTACGAGGCCTGTTTGATATTCATCACTGCATCGACTCAAACCGAAACCCAACACAATGCCCCCCCTCTGTCCGAGGCACAGACACACACACACACACACAGACAGACACACACACACACACACACACACACACACACACACTGGTACTTCTGTTGGAGGACCTGCAGGTCCACATGAACACTGAACCTGTTGGTCTTCAGACTGACAGTGATTCTGACTCTGATCGAACATGAAGCTTCTTCTTATCACCAAAGTTCTCATTTTTAGGTCTGAACAAGGTTCAGATTTTAGAGCAGCTCCAAAATAAACCTCCAGACAGCCGATCAGCTGTTCACATCATCAGTCACCATAAACAATAAATAAATCTTTAGGTTTTAATTCAGGAGTCTGCTCCGGTGAGACGGTGTGTGTTTCCTCTTCACCTGCAGAAGACAAATAATAATTATTATCATCCGAACCAGCCCTTTAAATGTTACACACACACACACACTTCACTGCAGGGACTCTCACTGATTTTAGTTTCGCAGGAAAACGATGATTTTAAAGAGTTTTCATCAGTCCAGCTGCAGTGCGTGCACACGCACACGCACACGCACACAGCTATGAAATGACCGCCGTTGCACCGCTGTAAACATGAAGGCTTCTGGTCAGTGAACGCAACACACACACACACACACACACACCTCTGTAGATAAATGTAGATTCGTGTGTGTGACAACATACACACATCTTCAGGTTTAAGTTGTTTACCGGTGCTCCCCGCCGTTAACGGAACGACCGTCCGTTAGCCGCTGAGCTCGAACGCCGCTCCGGCTCCGTCCTCCGGCCCATGGTGCTCCGGTGTCCGGCCTGGCTGCTGCTGCCGTCGGTGTGGTCCGGGCGGTCGGTCGGTCGGTCGGTGCTCGGTACCGCCGGGGCCTCCTCTCGGTGTCTCCGGTTCCCCGCCGCCATCAGCGGCTCGTCAAGTTCCCGCCGACCCGGAACACACACTTCCGCCTCGGAGGCCGAGTAGACTTCAGAATAAAAGCCCGTAACGATTTAAACTTTTCAAAAAGTAAAAAAAAAAATAAAAAATTATATGACAAACAATTTGAATTCTATCTGATCAAACACTTTGCTTTAAACTTGTGTTGTTTCATTTTATGTACTAATATGTGTTGAATAAGCAGAGTAAAATAAATCCACATATTCAACAGCAGAATATTTATCTGACATGTTAAACTGTTAGAAATGAGTCGGACTGATTTCCATTTTAATCTTACTCAGATGCATTCACATTAATTTGATACTTCACACTTTATTAATTTTATGTTTACATCCTGTCTATATTATAACTCTGTACATGTTTCAAATATATTTTTATCAATAATCTGCAGCAGCTGTAAAAAAACAAAACGCGTTTCCAAACTGGAACAAGTTATCCTAAATATTTTGAATAGACACAAACAGCAGAAGCTGTCTCACACTTCCTGTAATATTATTACAGAAGAGCTGGTTTCAGAATAAAGTCTCACTGTCTGATTTTACCATCATTCTTCTTCTTTCCTTCAATTTTGGATGTTTGATTATTTTCCATATAAAAAAAAAAAAGCTGAATATTTATTTTGTAAAGAAGACTCGAGTACGACTTCAACCGGAAGTTCCGCATGCGTGTGCTCGTTCACAGTCGACAGATTCGCTGTGACGGGCCCGCGCTCCGCAACGGAGGCGCGCGCAAGACAAAGAAGAGAAACAACCCGGTATTATTTTTATTTTGGCAAATTAGATCATCAATAAACAAACAAACAACAACCGGAAACGGGCTGCACGCTCACACCAGCACCGACAGGCAGGAGGTGATTGATTCTCATGGCGGACGCACCGGCAGCTGATTGGTCCGAGGTGACGGGCTGCGGGCCAATCAGCTGCCGGCTGGGAGAAGCTGCGGCTCGTAGCAACAAGAGGAAAGTTTTTATTCCCTTCTTTATTAAAGCTGCAGGAGGAGAGCTGGAAAAGTCAGCTGATCAAAACAATAACTGTTTTTACCCCCCAGGTGAACAGTTTAAAAACAACAACAACAACATTAAAGAACCACACGAACCAAAGGGAAATAAAAATTAACACAATAAGCCTAAAAAAATAAAATAAAGAAACGGTGAGCTGAGTCAAAGTTCCTCCTAAATTTAGATTTTTAATATCAATTAAAGGACGAAAAGTCACAACTGTTAAAATTAGACATCTAAAAAATCTGAGATAAAAAACTGATGATGATGATGAACTAATGGATTAACTGAGCAGGTTTCTGCTTTAGCTCCAGAGGCAACGTGGACGAGTTAGAGAGATAATTAAAGGGTAACAACACACACACACACACACCCACAGACAGACACACACACACACACACACACACACACACACACACACACACACACACACACACAACACACACACACACGATAAATCACAGGTTTCACTCCTTTCTATAAACTGAGGAATCTGTAAACTACCAATCAGGTTTCAGGCAGCACCGCCCATCACAGTGGTTGTGTGTCTGTGTGCGTCTGTGTGTGTCTCCTCCAAACCAGATGTTCAACACAAATCACAGCTCGCTGCCTCGTCTTCCTTCCAGGTGAAGTCAAAGGTCGATTTTGGAGGCGGAGCATCAACGGTCTGAATTTGACTGAGCGTGAAGTGATTGACCAAAGTTCAAAGGTCACTGTGAAGAGTGTCCAATGAGACGACTCTTCTGTTACTGATGAGGACACAGCGTTTGACTTATTAACAAGTTAAATCAATAAATGACAGATTCAACAGAAAAAATTACCATTACGGACCTTTAGTCCTTTAGACCAGTATGGACCTCTAATCCTTTAGACCAGTATGGAGCTTTAGTCCTTTAGACCAGTACGGACCTTTAGTCCTTTAGACCAGTATGGACCTCTAATCCTTTAGACCAGTATGGAGCTTTAGTCCTTTAGACCAGTACGGACCTTTAGTCCTTTAGACCAGTATGGACCTCTAATCCTTTAGACCAGTATGGAGCTTTAGTCCTTTAGACCAGTACGGACCTCTAATGCTTTAGACCAGTACGGACCTTTAGTCCTTTAGACCAGTATGGACCTCTAATGCTTTAGACCAGTACGGACCTTTAGTCCTTTAGACCAGTACGGACCTCTAATGCTTTAGACCAGTACGGACCTCTAATCCTTTAGACCAGTATGGACCTTTAGTCCTTTAGACCAGTATGGACCTCTAATCCTTTAGACCAGTATGGAGCTTTAGTCCTTTAGACCAGTATGGACATCTAATCCTTTAAACCAGTATGGAGCTTTAGTCCTTTAGACCAGTATGGACCTCTAATCCTTTAGACCAGTATGGACCTCTAATCCTTTAGACCAGTATGGAGCTCTAATCCTTTAGACCAGTACGGACCTCTAATCCTTTAGACCAGTATGGAGCTCTAATCCTTTAGACCAGTATGGACCTCTAATCCTTTAGACCAGTATGGAGCTTTAGTCCTTTAAACCAGTATGGAGCTTTAGTCCTTTAGACTAGTATGGAGCTTTAATCCTTTAAACCAGTATGGACCTTTAGTCCTTTAGACCAGTATGGAGCTTAAGTCCTTTAAACCAGTATGGACCTTTAGTCCTTTAGACCAGTATGGACCTTTAGTCCTTTAGACCAGTATGGAGCTTTAGTCCTTTAAACCAGTATGGAGTTTTAATCCTTTAGACCAGTATGGAGCTTTAGTCCTTTAAACCAGTATGGAGCTTTAGTCCTTTAAACCAGTATGGAGCTTTAGTCCTTTAAACCAGTATGGAGCTTTAATCCTTTAGACCAGTATGGAGCTTTAATCCTTTAGACCAGTATGGAGCTTTAATCCTTTAGACCAGTATGGAGCTTTAGTCCTTTAAACCAGTATGGAGCTCTAATCCATCTGACAGGATGTCAGAGCTGAAGAATCTTACCTGTTTGATTTTCAGGTTAAAACAAAATGAAGTTTGTGATGTTTGACTTGAACCTGCTGCTTCGTGTTGATCAGCTGACTGATGGTTTCCGGGTCAGAGGTCAAAGGAAGTTGCAGTCAGTCTTTGGAGCTTCACTCTGTTTGACGTAAACTGAAAACCACCAGTCAGTGCTCTCATAATGCAGTGATGTCATCGACACGCCCCCTGTCTCAGTGTGACATCATCAACAGCGATCCTTCCTCGCCGACCCCGCCTCCGCTCTGCCTTCAATAACACCTGCACACACACAAACACACACGACATCACACAAATCCTGCTATTTGTTGCTCTGTGTGTATCTGTGTGTGGGTCCCTCACCTTGTCCAGAGAGTGCGTTGTCAAGGTAACCTGTGTTTGTCTCCAACCGTGGCCACCTGTCCTACTCCAGAGGGCGTGGCTATACCTGCAGCAGCCAATCAGAAACTCAGATTTCACAGATAATTCCACCGGAGAGTTTATTTTAAAAATTAGCAGAAAGACTCTGGTACCTCTGGCCCCGCCCCTTTTTCCTGGTGAACAGCTGCAGCACGCCCACATGATAGCCCGTCAGCCAATGAGAGAAGGAGAAACAAAGGTCTCCGAAGCTCCAGGGCGGCACAATGTCAACAGTCAATCGGGCGCCACGGATACTCCTCTGTCCCGCCTTTTGCTCTGGGACGGACACGTACGTCCCACCTGAGACACGATTGGACCACCTGACAGTTTATTCATGTTCATGAACGTCGTTAAAAAGTCCTGACAGGCGGGGACTCACCTGAAGGACTCACAGCCGTCTCCCAGGGAACATCGCCCTCTCTGTCCGACAGCCAATCACAAACTCCCTGATCAAAGGTACAGTGGAGCACTCCAGCCTCTGCAGCGCACACACACACACACACACACACACACACAGTCAGGTTGTGTTACGGTGTTTTGTCCCCATGAAGAAAATAGAACACGTCCTCACCAGGATCATCTCCAGCATCGTCAGCTGTGTTTCCCAGTTCGATGTCAAACTCCCAAACCTGGTTATGATTGGGCTGTCGGGGAACTGTCACACACACACAACACACACAACACATACACACACACACACACACACACACACACACACACACAAAAGCTCAATCTGACTCTAGAAACAAAAACAAAATCACTGAAAAGCCTCAACGATTAAAACAATTTATTGAATGATTAATTAACTCAGTGTGTGTGTGTGTGTGTGTGTGTGTGTGCATCTCCTCACTGTGCACGTCTCCTCTCTGTTTGTGTGTCACATCTTTGTTGATCCTGTTGCTCAGTGTGGTTGTTTCCATGGAGGTTGTTGTCGTCAGGGCAACATTGGTGGGTGTGGTTTTCTCATCAGCAGCAGCAGGTGTTGTCATAGTGACCACAGATGTAGTAGTAACAGGTGTAGTAATAGCAGGTGTAGTAGTAACAGGTGTAGTTGTAACAGGTGTAGTAGTAATAACAGGTGTGGTAATAACGGGTGTAGTAGTAATAACAGGTGTGGTAATAACGGGTGTATTTGTAATAACAGGTGTAGTAGTAACAGGTGTAGTTGTAATAACAGGTGTAGTTGTAACAGGTGTAGTAGTAATAACAGGTGTGGTAATAACGGGTGTAGTAGTAATAACAGGTGTAGTAGTAACAGGTGTAGTAGTAGTAACAGGTGTGGTAATAACGGGTGTAGTTGTAATAACAGGTGTAGTAGTAATAACAGGTGTAGTAGTAACAGGTGTAGTTGTAATAACAGGTGTAGTAGTAATAACAGGTGTAGTAGTAACAGGTGTAGTTGTAATAACAGGTGTAGTAGTAATAACAGGTGTAGTAGTAATGGGTGTAGTTGTAATAACAGGTGTAGTAGTAGTAACAGGTGTAGTAGTAATAACAGGTGTAGTAGTAATAAAGGGTGTAGTAGTAACAGGTGTAGTAGTAGTAACAGGTGTAGTAGTAACGGGTGTAGTTGTAATAACAGGTGTAGTAGTAACAGGTGTAGTTGTAATAACAGGTGTAGTAGTAATAAAGGGTGTAGTAGTAACAGGTGTAGTAGTAACGGGTGTAGTTGTAATAGTTGTTGTAGTTGGAATTGTCGAGGAAGCAGTCATACTAACAGTCGTAGTCGGTGTTGTGGCCGTTGTGGTGGGTGCAGCAGCTGTAGACGTTGTTGTGATGGTTGTCATGGTAACAGGCTGAGCTGCAGTAGCAGAGGTGGTGATGGGAGTTGTAGTTCTGGGTCTTTGAGGCTCCACAGTGACTTTGGGAACAGCTGAGAGAAAACAGACAGACTGGGTGTGATGTCATCAGACGATGTCACCTGGGAGAGCGTCAGTACGTCTGCGTTACCTTCACAGCCGCCATCTTTACAGCGGCACTTTGGGGAGGACGGGTTCAGAGAGCAGAACGGCCTGGTGTCTTTATCTGCTGACAGATGGACTGATGTCATCAAACTGGGATGCCTTCACAACACAAACTTCTGGTTTCCATCATAAATACGTTTTAAACGAGCTGAGGCTCTCTGTAGTCCGACTAAAGAAACGTGTTTACGCCGCGGTGCTGCTGCTAATGCTAATGCTAACAGAGCAATACGAACAGTCTCACCGATGCACGTGTAGCGTCCGTTGATGTACGTGAGTTTGAAGCCGAGGTGACATTTACATACAAAGCTCCCAAACGTGTTCACACACTTCCTGTGGCGAGGACACACGCCACCGCCCGACAACACACACTCATCAATGTCTGAGGGAGAGAGAGAGAATATCAGCTTCACCTCAGTGTTTCATTCAACATCAGCTCAGGAAGTAACTGACCGACCAACACAGGTGCGTCGATCTGGTCCCAGCCGTAACCCTGGCGACGGACAGGTGCACCGGACTGCCCCCTTGGAAACCTCACAGCCATACTGACAGTTGGCATGGTAACAGGTTCGAGCATCTGTGAACACAGAGACATCAGCAAAGTAAGGACTGTTAAGACTGAATGGATATCACAGAATTTATTCCTCTGAGCCGTTCGGTTCCAGCTGAAGATGAGAACCACAAAAAACTCAAATATAC
>CM068495.1:16154374-16293137 GCA_034769265.1 Remorina albescens
TGTGTGTGGAAGATGAAAAAGAAACTTATTGTTTAGATCACAACACATGTTGTGATGATTCTGGTTCAGATGATTCTGGTCCAGATGATTCTGGTCCAAATGAATCTGGTTCAGATGATTCTGGTCCAGATGATTCTGGTCCAGGTGATTCTGGTTCAGGTGATTCTGGTCCAGATGATTCTGGTCCAGGTGATTCTGGTTCAGGTGATTCTGGTTCAGGTGATTCTGGTCCAGATGATTCTGGTCCAGGTGATTCTGGTTCAGGTGATTCTGGTCCAGATGATTCTGGTCCAGGTGATTCTGGTCCAGATGATTCTGGTTCAGGTGATTCTGGTCCAGATGATTCTGGTCCAAATGAATCTGGTCCAGATGATTCTGGTCCAGATGATTCTGGTCCAGATGATTCTGGTCCAAATGAATCTGGTCCAGATGATTCTGGTCCAGGTGATTCTGGTTCAGGTGATTCTGGTCCAGGTGATTCTGGTCCAGATGATTCTGGTTCAGATGATTCTGGTTCAGGTGATTCTGGTTCAGATGATTCTGGTTCAGGTGATTCTGGTCCAGATGATTCTGGTTCAGGTGATTCTGGTCCAGATGATTCTGGTCCAGATGATTCTGGTCCAGGTGATTCTTCTGTCACTCTGTCAGAAGCTGAACTTGCTGACCTTTATTGTGTAAAAACTTTTAATTTGTAGGAGTGTTGGTGTGGACCGTGTTTCCATTTAAAGAGTTAAAGAGCAACAACAACATGAACCACCAGGGGGCAGGACCAGACCAGGACCAGGTCTGGACTGTCTGCTCAGTCTGTCCAACCTAACAGAGCACTCAGACCTCCAGCTCAGACTCAGACTGGATACAGCAGATCAGCTCTCCTGTTCACTGTCTGTTTATCTGTTTATTCATCTGTCCACCATGAAGAAAGGAGGATTTTGGTTCCTGCTGTCGGTGAGACATCAAATATCTGAGAGAGAACTTTAATTAATTAAGATCTGAACTGAACCAATCTGATTATTTAGCACACTGTTTATATTATTATTATTATTATTATCATCATCATTATCGTTTTTATTATTATTATTTTAAATCCAGGGAGAATAATTGATGCTTTGTTTACTTTGAGTAATTAGTATCTTGACAGTGATCGCTCCTGTGTGCTGTGATGTTGTCGTCTCCAGGTGTGTGTTTGTTGTGTTGGTCCAACATGTTGTTGGCACGACTTGGACAACAGTGAGTACGACTGTTGGCCTCTGGACAGTCCCAACGACAGCAACATGATCGACTGCGGAGGTGAGAGACCGTCCATCTCCTCTGATGACCCTCAGGGGGGGCCGTCACCGTTGGCTCTGTTGTGATTGGACATGTGTGTTCTGTCTGGTCCAGGTCTGGAGATGGCCTGGGTGGTCCGACCTCCTGAGACGGTGAAGAGCGGCGAGGTGTTCAGCGTCACGTACTCCGTGACAGCCCAGGACTACTTCTACCAGTGGGCCGTTGAAAAGCACATCTTCACACACAGGTGAACGGGGTTCTCCGGGTTCTCCTGGTTCTCCGGGTTCTCCTGGTCTGAGCTGGTGTCTGTGTTCAGCTCCATAGTGGATGCTGCAGCAGCTCGGAGGTTCTGCGAACATCACGACTGTCCGTCCAACTGGAAAGACGCCGATGGAGAAAACTGCTGCATTCATCACGCCAACATCCACTCGTGTCCTCTGGGATACATGGTACGTCCGCCATGTTGGACGTCTCCAACCTCCTCATTCTTCTGCTCACTCTGAGCTGAAGCTCATGTGCCGGCTGTTCCAAGTATTTATGAAGAAAAGATTTGTCTTTGTTTTCACAGCAGGGAGTAAAAGTTTTATTTATTCTTTTTCTGTAGCAGTTTTTTATTGAAGTGTCAGAATTCTTCAAGGCTTTTTAAAAAGACCTTCAACTTTCAGACGTCAGAGAGCATCTGTGGCCCCTGGATCCCCGACGATGGAAAGATCTTCACCCACACCATCTCTACGGCGGGGAAAATGACCCAGACCAACTGGACCGCCAAGGTAAACTCATTTCATCCACGTCTCAGTTTGGATCACTCAATCTGAAGGTACGAGGACACCAGCAGGACCTTCTGTACCATCGCTGGTGTCTTCGGGTTAGTTCGTTAGTATGTTCCAAAACACTGGAGATGTTGATACCATAAATGTCGGCTTCAGCCAGCTGCTGGTTTTGGTGGTTTGGTGTTCGGCTCAGGAAGACCTGCTCACCCCTTCGTTCGTCCTTTCAGGTGGTTTTGGTCCATGCCGGATTAACGTCGCTCATCGCTCATATTCGAGTTGGTCGCATGCAGGTTGCTCTGGAGGCGAAGAGCACCGTGCTGCCTGCTGTCGGTAGGTCACACCTGTGAGTCCTGGGTTCTTAGTCTTTTTTCAAAAGGTCAACAGGTAACCATTTGGTCCTCTCTCGTCCCCTCTAAGTCTGTGGCGATGGCGTCTGTGAGGAGGCGGAGCTTTGTTCCACCTGTCCCGCTGACTGCGGTGAATGCCCGATGACGGCGGCCACCAAGCTGGCCATCAGTCTGCCGCTCAGCCTGCTCTGCCTCTGCTTCATTCTGACTGCTGTGGTAGGACGTCACAGAAACCCACAAACACTCATCATGGGTACATCAGTCAGTATCAGTGACAGACTGAACCTGAACCTGAACCTGAATCTGAATCTGAATCTGAACCTGAACCTGAATCTGAACCTGACTCTGAACCTGAACCTGACTCTGAACCTGAATCTGAACCTGAACCTGAACCTGAACCTGACTCTGAACCTGAACCTGAACCTGACTCTGAACCTGACTCTGAACCTGACTCTGAACCTGAACCTGACTCTGAACCTGACTCTGAACCTGAACCTGAACCTGACTCTGAACCTGAACCTGAACCTGACTCTGAACCTGACTCTGAACCTGACTCTGAACCTGAACCTGACTCTGAACCTGACTCTGAACCTGACTCTGAACCTGACTCTGAACCTGACTCTGAACCTGACTCTGTGTGCTTCAGTGGCTGAGGTACCAGAAACAGAAGCTGCTGTGGGACGAGAGCTGGATCATCGACTTCTCTACGATTAAACAAGGTACTGAAACAATCCAGACCTGACTGCTTTCATTAAGTCCAGACTTCTGAATCTGGGTTCAGGTGTCTTTAACTGAAGTCGTACTGCTGTGAGATAAACTGTCCTCTCCGTCTGTCTTTAGACCAGGAGGCCCGTACGACGATGGGCAGCATCATGAGTGTCCCGGTGGGGAACAGCGACAGTAACACCAGCTGCATTACTGCACTCAGCTCGTGTACGGGACAACCAGGAACCAGGAAAACGCTGTTCACCTGCACCGGGATATAGTAACTAACCCTAACGCTCTTTGTGGAATAGGAACCACTAACACCTTTAGACATTTTCAAACTGTTTGCTTTTTTCACCAATCGAAGCTCATTTCCTTCTGCAGTGATGGCAGGACGGTGGCCATCAAGACGATTCAAACCAAGACTTTCTCTCTTACCAAAACTATCAGACAGGAAGTCAAACAAGTCAGGTAACGCACTCACCGCCCCCCATTAGTGTGACGCTGTCGTGTTGTTCATGTGGCTCTTTCCGTCTTCAGGGAACTCGATCATCCCAACCTCTGTAAGTTTATTGGTGGGTGTGTTGAGGCTCCAAACGTTGCCATAGTGACGGAGTATTGCCCCAAAGGAAGCCTGAACGATGTCCTTCTGAACGACGAGATCCCTCTAAACTGGGGCTTCAGGTAAACTCTAAAACACAAAGATGGACACAGCAGGATGAAGATTTGGAGCTGACACTGAGCGTCTTCATCCGTCAGGTTCTCCTTCGCCATGGACATCGCCAAAGGGATGTCGTATCTCCACCAACACAGGATCTGTCACGGCCGACTCAGGTCTCTGAACTGTGTCTTAGATGACCGTTGGGTTTGTAAAATAACAGGTAACAACAACAACAACTGTATTTATAACTTCCTAGATGGCTGAAATAGAAATAATATAAAAAAATCGGACAAAATTACTTTTTAAAAACCAAAAACTGTTGAACCCTAAAAACTCTCAGGATCAATCCTGATCATGGCATCACCTGGTTAGTTTTTATGGACGTGTCATCTGCCCTGTCAGATTACGGACTGCAGGCGTATCGCAGGGATGACGGGGCGGAGCCTCTTTCCACCTATAAGCAGAGACTCCTGGAGGTGTACATGCCGCCTGAGTTTCATAACTCCAACATGGAGCCGACGCTGACTGGAGACGTGTTCAGGTATCACACTCCTGCTTTTCGTCACTGAGCCGGACTCTGGGGTGAGTCGGAGTCAAACTAGTGTGATGTTTGTCTCCTCAGTTACTCCATCATTCTGCTGGAGATCGCCACGCGCAGTGACCCCGTCCCCGTAAGTCCAAATGTCCAACAGGAAGTCGGCTGTATGGTGTGCTGATAAAAGAGCAAAACGAACACCCAGAGGGCTCCTTCATAGCAGCTGGTGATGTCAACCCCACTGAGCTGATCACCAAAACATCAGACCAGCTCTACACCAACATCCCTGGAGCCTATTTTCTGTTTATTCATACAGATTTATTC
The DNA here is from genome assembly GCA_034769265.1 of Remorina albescens. Taxonomy (NCBI): domain Eukaryota; kingdom Metazoa; phylum Chordata; class Actinopteri; order Carangiformes; family Echeneidae; genus Remorina; species Remorina albescens. The sequence goes on from CM068495.1 coordinate 16,158,983, forward strand.
TGGCCTTCTATTTTCACATTTTACGTCCCCACACTGGCACTGTAGCTGCTACTGCTAAGATTTGCTGCCAAACGAAACTTGGTTGTATCTCAGTCCAGTGACAGTAAAACGTCTTCTTCTGTTGTTTATTTTGATGTTTTCCAGGCAGAGGAGTCTAATGTGGAATGTGCCTGGTGTCCTCCTCTGCCTGAGCTGATCTCCAGTAAAGCTGACAGCACCTGTCCGTGTCCTGCTGACTATGTAGAGGTGAGTGGAATTTCATGAAGGTGCCACATAAATAATGTTTTATTGACATGCTATATGCTAATTATTAGATGGGATATTTGATGTAAATGTAAAAATCAGATTTCTGAAACATCTTCTCCTTAAACTGTTCCAACTGAACTATTTATGGTTTTTCAGTGATGTTTCTGTCCAAACGAGGCAGAAAAGTCAGTCTTACCTTCCCAGCTGTCTCTTGTCATGTTTGTGTGCGTCCTCAGCTGATAAGGCGGTGTCGCTCTCATAACCCCGCACACCGGCCCACGTTTGAACAAATCAGGAAGTTTGTTCACCGAATCAACCCCGTCAAAGTCAGCCCAGTGGACATGATGATGAACCTGGTGATGACAGACATCAGACTAATTACAGCTCAGATTCAGTTTGTCTCTTTTATATGACACAGTTTATGATATTAAACTACAGAGGAACTGTGAACTGTATCACCGTAATATATTTCAGATGGAGAAATACAGCAAACATCTGGAGGTGTTGGTGGCCGAGAGGACTCAAGATCTGATGCATGAGAAACAGAAGACTGACAGGCTGCTGTACAGTACGAACCAAACAGCACAACGATGCTCGTTTCCTGTCAAACTGTTTTACACAAACTAATTATTCATTTTATCAACTAAAATAACTGAAATAATGCACAAAAAAAAAACCTGTTAAAATCTGAATTTGTTTGTTTTCATGCATTTGTTTTAATTTGCAGAACAACCAGACCTATTTTTTCTTCATCACCTAAAATTCACATTTTCTTTTGACAGTTGTGTTAAAATGTGCACAATATTAGAATGGAAACTTTATTCTGAGTTAATCTGAGTTAATTGACAAGCTCTCACTATCTTTAATGAAGGGAAACTGAAACTAAATTCAAATGTTAGTATTTTTGTGTTGCAGGTATGCTTCCGAAGCCGGTAGCTGACGACCTGCGGCTGGGAAAACCGATGCAGGCTCAGAGTTACGTCAGTGCCACCATCTTCTTCAGGTAGAAACGGAGTGATCATCCTGATCTGCTTCCAAAGAACATATTTTTAATTAGTTATTGTGTGTTTGTGTCGGTATAAATTAGTCTGAGAAAGGATGACATTTACCTGATTAAACCTCTGTACTGATGTTAAAATGTGCAGCGACATCGTGGGCTTCACCCAGCTGTCCAGCACCAGCACTCCCTACCAGGTCGTAGATTTCCTCAACAAACTCTACACCACATTTGACGACATCATCGACAACTATGACGTCTACAAAGTGGAAACCATCGGAGACGCCTGTGAGTGTCCCATGAGTGTTAGTAGACCTGAGCGGACCTCAGTGTGTTCTTCATGGTCTGACCTGAACCCTAAAAAGTATCTGTCCTGAAGTGATGACGACCACGAGCAGCTTCACACCTCTTTAATCACTATGAAGTTCAGGATGTCGGGATTTGTTGCAGTATCATTGTGTTCTTGTGGTTGTGTAGACATGGTGGTATCGGGCGTCCCTCAGGAAAACGGGATCCTCCACGCCTCAGAGATCGCCACCATGGCTCTGGACCTGGTGGGGGTCTGTCGCACCTTCAGGATCCCTCACAAACCCAACATGCAGCTGAAGATACGAGCCGGGATACACTCAGGTTCAGCCACAGGCTGATGGAAACCGTCCTACAGAGCTATTTATTCTGTTTTCTTCTCCATTAAGGCCTCTGTCCGTTCGTAGGTCCGGTGGTCGCAGGCGTCGTCGGGACAAAGATGCCTCGTTACTGTCTGTTCGGGGACACGGTGAACACGGCGTCTAGGATGGAGTCCACCAGCCTCGGTAACCCCGCCATGATGGCATCACCTTTAAACACAGACTGTATCATGTCACATGATGATAATCCAGATCTATATTAGTCTGAACTACATTCACTTATAGTGTGATATAAAGTGTGTGTGTTTCCAGCCCTGAAGATCCAGTGCAGCTCCAGTGTGTTCTACCTGCTGGAGGAGATCGGCGGCTACCTGCTGGAGTGCAGGGGGATGCTGCAGGTCAAGGTGAGTCTCCCAGTCCACCTCAGACCGGCTCTGTCAGACCAGAGCTGCCCACTAACGTTGTGGACTCGCCTTGACTCTACCAGGGGAAAGGGGACATGGTCACTTACTGGCTGGAGGGGAAGAAGACGTCTGTGGTTGAGAAGGACGTCAGCCCGGACTCCAAGTCGACCAAAGTCATCACCATGGAGACGGAAACAGACGCAGAGACGGACAAAGAGCGGGAGCTGTATTCGTCCCTGCCGGGGCTCCTGAATGAGAATCTGCTCCTGGATGCCACCTGACCCAAACACACACAGAGGCCAAGTTTGGATTTGTTGTGTATATAAACTTTGTGTATTTGTCACCTAGTGTTACGTGTTTTAATGCCAGCTCATTAGTCAGGACGAGTCGAGGCGAGTTGTGGTTTTTTGTTGTTTCTGTCAAAGACCATCGAGATTTTGTGTCCTGTTGTTTCACAGTAAAAGCCCACAGCAGCTATCCCTTAAATGGCAGACTTTTAATGTGAAACATCCACAGGAACAGACATTAATGAGCTTCTTTTGTTAGTCTGAGTTGTGTGTTTGTTTCTGTGTTGTTTCATGATGAGTCATGTTTGTGGTAAACAGCTGATGAATAAACAGTCTGTGTTCAAGTTAAACGGTTTAAAAAGATCATTTATTCTAGTTAAAACATTCAGAAACAAACTGACAGACTGTCAGAGCTTCAGTTAACCAACTTTAACTGTCGAATGTTCAGTTCAGTTATACTGTTATAAAGAGATGAGTCCACGGATCACCCTGTAAATTAATATCAGATCAATTTGAATGTTTTCAGACACCAAAGGAGAACTAAAGTGCTGTAGACTCTCCAAAAGACCTGAGTGTTTCAGTGTGTTAGATTATGCTGAGGTTTAACTGATGAGTTTATTATCAAAGGATCAAATATACACAATGAAAATAAAACTACCTGCATGTTTCAGTTTGAGGTTCTGTTGGTTCAGTCGGCTGCTGGCGTCAACAAGGGGATGAATATTCATGTCAGCCTGTGGAGCCGATGGGGATGTTTGTTTACCTGTTAGCAGCCAAGATGGCCGACATGACAACAGACGGACATGAGGAAGAAGAGGAGGCCTGAGAGAGGAGGAAGATGAGCTGATGTTACAGAGAACAGGCTCATTATCAGTGAACGTCAGACACTGGAGTCGATTTTTGAAAGAGTAAACATCCCGAAGGAGGATTTTCAGATCAAAATACTTTTATGTTGATTCTGTGGGTCTTAGACTTTTTGCTGAGCATTCATTAAATTCTCAGACTGAAACTCTCAATCTCACCATGAGTGTGTGTGATTATTAACCAGCAGAGTCCTGTGTGTGTTTTCATGGTCTCATCTGCATAAGAGCTCTACAGCTGCAGAAGGCAGCTCTTCATAAACACACACACATCAAACATTAACTCAGCTTTTAATTAAATACAGATTTTTATTCAGGGGTCACTTTATTTTTCCACTTATTTGAATGTAATTATGTATTAAATTGATTTTATTGTATCTTTATCTCTTATTATTGTTCTGTCTTTGTCTTTTAGCTCCGCAGTCTGTTTGAACTGCAGCAACCTGAGAAAAATAAAGATTGGTTGATCACATTTTTATAAAATTATTAAAGCCATTAATTGTCTGTCTGAAACAAGTTTTTCTCCCAGTTTTGTAAATGTGGATGCCTCAAACACAGTTGGAGGAAAAGAGCTGAGGGACGAACGACAGGCTGGTTTTTAATTACAGATGACAGAGAATGAGTGTGTGTGTGTTTGAAGTGTTTGTGTTAATAGAATGAGTACTCACCAAAAGAGCATCTCCTCTCTCTCCTCTCACTCATTCTGTCTTTAGCTCGCTTGCCCTCTCTCTCAGTCACCCATTCTGTTAGCAGCATTTACATATCTGAGGACACACTTCAAACACATTGTGTATGTGTGTGTTTCAGAGCTTTAGTTATTGAATAGATCAGACACACACACAATGATCTGATGTATTTCCATTCAGATGGTTTTGTTTAAATCAAGTCTGTGACATAACCTGAAAACGGCTGAAAAATAACTTTAATAAATAAATCAGACAACATCAGAGAGAATACAAACAGAGTTCTTTAACAACCTGGAACATAAAAACACATTTATTTGTTTATGGATTAATAAAAAGAGACCACTGATGTGATGGTTAGTCTAATTTAGCATAAGCACAGGAAGCAGGAGGAACCTCCGGGGGTCTGGTTTCTGTTTCCAGTGTTTTTACTACACTAAGTCTGTCTGGATGTGGAGAGTTTAGAAACACCTGTCGATACTCATGAATCAGTTCAACATGAACCTGGAATTCAACAACACGGAGCTTCATGAGTCCCTGACTCTTCCTACAGCTTCCTCTAATCAGAGCGACCTCTGGTGGCCAGAGTGTGGAACATCTGTTGGAACCTGGACTGGGACTGAAGAGGAATGAATCTGTGTGTCTGTCATGTGGTGGTATTTCAGCTCCACTGATGACTCTTGTACAAAAAAACAATATCAAGCTGCCAAAGGGGCAACAGTCAGTATTTTTCCCATGAGTCTCTCTGGTGTTTTACACAGCAGACTAATGTCTCAGTGCAGTTCTTATTGGCTGTGACTGTCCCACAGTGCCACAGATTTTACCGAAGCACCTGTTTGGCTGATTGTGTTGCTTCCAACCAGAAACTTGTAGGTCGAGCAGGTGAAGTCTGTCAGTCTGCAGCAGGAGGCTTTATAAAGTCCATCAGAAAGCAGAGCAGGGTGATGAAGTAAGAGAAAAACAGAGAGGGAGATCATTTTACTGCTCAATTCATCTTTTCAAATCATTTAAATAAAATAACTGAAACATCATCAGTTTCTGAAATTTATGACATTTAAGAGCTAATGAAAGAGGAAAGAAAATAAAAGCAGAGAAGTCTGTGGATTTAAACCAGCAGACACTCAAACACTGACCTGAGCTGAACCTGTCAGTCTTCCTGGAGAGCAGCAGTCCTTTTCTCCAGCAGCCAGTGAGCTGCAGTTCTGCTGGCGTAGATCACATAAGACCAGGACAAGACCACAACGGCCAGCAAGACCTGAGAGAGAAACTGTCTGTGAACCAGAGTCCAACCAAAACTCATCAAACTTCACAAACATTCCTTCAACCTTTCATGTGATTAAATAAAATTGTCTTGCGTTATATGTCCTGACGACAAAACGTGTTCATTCATTATTAATCACGGTCAGTGATAATTTCCATTACTCAATAAAAAGGTCAATAAAACTGGGAAAACCGTGAACAATTCAAATTACGATATCTTCTCTGACACCGAACCGTTTAAAGTTAATGAAACTTCAGGACCATCGTGACGTTTACAGTTGGTGGTTTTATAATTTCCTCTCTTATATTTTAATTATCGGGTTTTTAAATCAGATCACAGATTTTCACCAGCTCGGTGAAGGGTTAGCTAGGTGGGTGTTAGCTGGTCGCTATCTAGCAGTTAGCAGCTGGTTTAACGGCCTTTTCGGAGTCAAAGAGCGACATTAAACTGAACCAGGTGGACCTAAAGTACCACAGAGTAGATCCTGTCCAGTCCCCGCAGACTGAAAGTCACCATCTTCTCACTGAATCCAGATTTAATCTTATGAAACAGACTAAATTTGTTTACGCCGCCGGCTCCTGTTTCTTCTTCGTTGGTTTCAGCGCCGCTGCTCTTCGAACCGCAGCGCCATCTTCAGCTCCGGAGCGTCGGCCGCATTTTAAACGACTTTACTCGGGTTGAAATTTTAAATGACTTCGTTTTGTTTTTGTCTTCTGATGTTTAAACAAAAGCGTGTGTCAAAATAACCGTAAAACGGACAGATTTCCTTTCCTGTTGTCAACATTCCCAACTCTGACTGTTAGGAGGAAGCACCGCTAAGATCGTAGCAGAAAAAAACAGCAAGGACTCTCACTCTGCTTCTTTTACCGGAAACCAGGAACACTCTGTGATGACACGGAGCTCAGACAGACAGATATCTTATTTTTCCAGAGGAAAATTCATCACTGACACAACAATGAGGCATGAAGGCATAAAACATTAGGAAGATAATGATTAGCTACAAAGATAATGTACCTGCTCCACAAAACATTTAAGGATATTTTTTATTGAACTTGAGTCTTTTCATTTTATATCAATTTAAACTTTCTGTTGATCAAATCCGATTTGTGAAGATAAACATTCGTTTATTAGTGTTAGTGAATGAAAACTGAGATTAAGGGAGTACAATTCTATTTCAAAATAATTATTCAAAAAAAAGAAAGAAAATTCACACGACAGTAACCAAAAATAAGTCTGAATAATGACTCAGAAAAGGAGAAGGGCAGAGTGTTTGGCTCTGAGTGAGTCTCCTTTTTGTGTACGATCTTTGGTTGGAGAAACACTATGACTTTCCCACAATGCACCGCGGCCTCTATCCAGTTCCAGTTGTGAGCAGCTCCGCTTCGGCCGAAAACGCCCGACACAAATGTGCCCGTTCCCCGGCAGAGAGTCGGTCTGAACGGGAGGAGGCTGCGGAGCCCTTTCAGACCTGTAACGGCGCCGGCGGCGGATGCCGCTCACGGTGCGGAATTCTGCCGGGAGGAAGAGAAAAACCCCGGATGAGAAGCCCCCGGATCGACCCGGGGAGTCGACTTCTGCTCAGGTACGGAGAGCTAACCCCGTTAGCATGCTAACAAGCTAACCGGAACGTTGCTGTGTTTCCCGTGATTTGTTGCAGTTTAACGGGCTTTTACCGGAGGATGCCGCCGGTCCGGTGGGTCGGTTTGAAGACCGGCCACCGAGTTTAACCGAGCGAAGGAGAAGATTTGAACGCGCCGGTTAATGTGAGCGAACACAGCCCGTCCGCTGTCGTTAGCATGCTAATAACAGAAATGCAGCGTCGTTTTCTCTGCAGGTTTGTGTTGTGTGTGACAGAGAACAGGTCAAAGGTCACGGAGCTGAGCTCTGTTAGCTTGTTTAGCTGCAGCACCATTTAACACATGATAGAAACAGATGATCAGGTGAAGTCAGAAGGATGAATCCGTAAAAACCTCACAGGAACAGAAGTTAATCTGTTAACACTGACCTTTAAATCACTGAGTTCATGTTCAGTGTCAGGAGCATCACTGACAGATAAAAGGAAGCGAGGAGAGGATGGTCACATGATCCTGAATGTGCCTCACAGTCTGTTCTATGTGCTCAGGTGATGGCGCCCACACGCATGAAACTGCGTGTGCGTCGACGTGCAGGTGCGGCAGGAGGCGGTCAGCCGGCGGAGGAAGAGGAGAGGAGTCGAGAGAGCGGCGGCCGCAGCAGCAGGAGGAAGAACACCAGCAGTGCTGCAGCTCCAGCCGCCGCAGCCGCCTCCTCTCCTCCCACATCCTCCACCTCGACAAGGGCGGTGGTGGCAGCAGAGGAGACGTCGCCTGACTCCAAGTGCCCCATATGTCTGGACCGCTTCAACAACCTGGCGTACCTGGACCGATGCCTGCACCGTTTCTGCTTCCCCTGCATCCAGGAGTGGTCGCACAACAAGGCAGAGTGCCCGCTCTGCAAGCAGCCCTTCGCCTCCATTCTGCACTCGGTCCGCGCAGAGGACGACTTCAAGGAATACACGCTGCAGCCAGCGCCCGCCAACAGCAGCGTCGCCGCCACGGTAGCAATGGTGGCAGCGATGGCATCAGCAGCAAGAAGCGACCACCAGATGAGGTTGATGCTGAGGAGGATCAGAGCGGCAGTTGGTAGAGAGTCGACCACTAGGAGGCGGAGGAGGGAGAGAGGTGGAAGGGGAGGGGGGAGCAGGAGGACGGGGGTGTGGGAGTGGTACCTTGACTCACCTCCTCTTCCTCTCCCTCCTGCTCCTCACCACCCGGCCGTCTCTCCCATGGTTGCTGAGGACAGTGGGGAGGGAGGAGACCTGGAGCAGCAGAGAATTGGAGGAGGCACAGATCTGGTGGAGCGCGGGGTTATATTTGAGGGCCTGACAGGTCTCGGGGGGGCGGTGGGAGTGGCCTCCAATGACCGGGCATCACGGCGGCTGATGACCCGTCTGGCGGCGAGGCAGCAAGTGCAGAGAGAAGGTGGAACTGTGAGGCGGCTGAGGGAACGGGAAACAGTAACCTTCCGCCGCGCCCTTTACCGCTGCGGCATACGGGTCCGCGGTGTTGCCGGGGTCGGCGGTAACCAGGAGCAGCAGCGTGACATCACGGCAGAGAGCTTCCGCCGTTACCCTGCCAGCTTGAACAGACTCCGCCCCTGGCTGCGTCGAGAGCTCACGGTGTTGTATGGCGCACACGGTACGCTGGTCGACATCGTCCAGCGCATTATCATTGCAAGGCTCGAGCGTCACGGCTTAGAAGACACGCCCACTATTGAAGAAGAGTTGCGGCCCTTCCTGTTGGCTCGCACTGACCACTTCCTTCATGAACTGGTCAGCTTCGCCCACTCGCCACTCAGTCTGGAGAACTATGATGTGCAGGCGGTGTACGAGCCACCAGCAGCCGCTGTGGGGCTGGATGGTACGAGCAGCCCCTCCGACGGCAGCTCTGTCATCGCCATATCTGAAGGCGAGGAAGAGGAGAGCTGGGTGGGAGGAAGGTCGGCGGAGAGGCTGCAGGGGATGGCAGGAAGCACCTGTGATGATGTCATCCACACAGGAAGCAACCTCAGCCTGTCTGCCTGGGACGACGAAACGCCGGGCCCGTCCTACTCATCCGCCGAGCCGTCATGTTCACTGGCGTCGCTGTCTTTCAGCCCTGACACACATGAACCAGCCAATGAAGAGGCGGGCGAGAAGCGGGAGGAGGGGGAGGCGGAGGAAGAGTGTCTGATTGTCGGATACAAGAAGCCAATCGCAGAGCGGACTCCTGAACTGGTGCAGCTCTCCTCCGACACCGAGGAAGATGAAGAGAAAGAGAAAAAGGAGGAGAAGATGGCGGAGAAGCCTCCTCCTCTTCCCTCCACCACTCCTCCACTTTCTCACCTGCCAACAATCCCTCCCTCCACATCCGGTGCCTACCACGACGAGCAGAATGATAAGGCCAAGGAAAAGGGCGGCGAGGGGGGTGGGCGTCGCTCACGTGTACGCTCGTGGTCATGCAGCTCGGGAAGAAGCCGGGAGTCGGTTTGCACGCTTAGCCCAAACGAGCGGCGAGAGAGCTGGAGAGACGGGAAGCAGTCAGGTGGGGAGGCAGCAAGGGAGAAGAGGAGGAGGAAGAGGAGGCGAAGAGGACGAGAGAGAAGCGGCACCCTGTACAACCCAAACCGATCCATCTACCCCGCCATGATGCGCCACCATTCCCATTCCGCCTCACCTTTTTACTCCAGCATTGATTCTGGTTCCCCGCTGCCCCCCAGCCCCCCCGACTCCAGCTGGGAATACCACTGCTCTACCTCCTCTGTCTCCTCGCCCTCCTGCTCCTCCTCCTCCAGTTCGCCTCTCTGCTCCTCCCCCCAGCCGTCTTCGCCACCACCACAGACGCCTCCGACGCCCTCGCTCTCCCCAGGCAACGCTCACCACAGAGAAAAACCTGGTGGGAAGAGGAAGTACAAGAGCCGCCACCTGGACAGCGAAGACAAGGATCCCACCTGGAGGCTGAGCGGCAGCCATCGCAAAGAGAAGAGACGGGAGAGGGGGGAAAAGGAGAGGAGGAGGAGGAGAAAGGGCAGAGATGGAGGGAGGAGGAGGGAGAGACACCGGAGGGACGGCCACCGGGTGAGCGGCGAGTACTGTGGCGAGAGGTGAGAGCACTTCCTGTTTCACTGCCGGTCACAAAGAAAAGCACTTAGAATTCTGACATCATTAATGAAGTAAACTGAAGACCACCAACGTTTAAACTCTTCACTCACTGGAGGACCTGCTGATGTCATAGTGACATCACACTGAACTGAGTTTTGTAGCGTTTACTGTCCGACATAAATCTGAATTCATTTAAAAGTTTACAGGAAGCAGCGTACACGGGGTAGTTGTCTGTATGCATCATTTCCCTTTGGGGGGGGGGGTCAGTCAGTCATTATTGATCAGCTCAGAGTTGAAGCTTATTTCCTGTCTGTCCAGCATTAACCGGCGGTCCAGAGAGGACCGGAGTCCCAGCGTGGAGATCATCTACGAGGGCACCATTACGTCTGACGCCACTCAACCTCCCACCCGCAAACGGCGCAGGAAACGCCAACGCAAGACCCAGGACAGGTACAGCATGTCGCCGCCATGTTCACTCATTTTAAACAAAGACAAAACTTAGAATGTGGATGTGGTGAAAACTTTTAGATGGTTGGTGATGAACTAATTAAAGTGAAACATTTAGCGATAAAATCAGCCAGCAGGGGGCGACCTGTCGCCACCAGTCTCCATTATTAAATGCTTGAATTCATGAAATGATTCACAGGGTCACTAAGAAACTTTGCTTTAGTGTCAGAAAATGATAAATAATCTATCACAGCTGTTAAGTTTTGATCTATCTCTGATTCGTTAAAGATGGAAATGTTATACTTCCTTCATCAGTTTATCACTGAAGTCAGTTTCAGATCGGACAGATCAGCTGATTCTGTTTAAGGAGGAAACAGGAAGAAGCATCAGACAGCAGCTGATGGAGGAGGAGACTCTTTTAACTCTGTCCTCTTCTCTGTCAGCTCTCCCGTCATCATCACCCTCGACAGCGACAGCAGCCACGATGACGCCAACAACAAAAACATCAACAGCAGCAGCAGCAGTCCGCTCAGCAGCCAGCAGACCGTCGACTTCTCAGACCTCCCCCCTCTCCCGCTGGTGCCTTCTGCCGACGTGGGCGGGGCCTTGGATGGCGACATCGGGGAGCTTCCCATTGACATCCTGGACCGAGGATCTGATGGGTCAGAGGCGGAGCCAGCGGGCCAGTTGGAGGCGGCGGGTCCCATCGCCATCGATAACAGCGACAACAGTGATCGAGAGGTGGACGTGGAAAATGTTGAAGAGACGAATTCACGGCTGGCGTGGGATGAAGATAAAGGGCGGTCCTTTTCAAACCACGGACCAATCAGAACCGTTGATAGGAAGACCACTAACGATCCAGAGGGGGCAGTGAGTGTAGACGGTGGCGCTCAGCAGACAGGAGGCTATGATTCGCACGCCGTAACAACTGATCCTCATCGGAGAAACACTGAAGTCTTGACATCTGACAGCCGTCTCCTAGCAACCATCCTCAGTGACCTGAGGGAGATCGCCATTCCTAAATGTAACATTTTGAACTTTGAGGCCAGAAAAAAACACGCCGGTCGAGCTCATCTGGACCAGGACGACCTGTCCACGGAGACAGGACATCCCGATGCTGATTTGTCCCAGGGGCAACACTTTAATGATGTCGAGGACCAAAATCAGGGGCTGGACTGTCACACCCCTACACCCCCGCCGCCATCTCTCAGAGTGGAGAGCGTGGACGTCCCGCCACTTCTGAAGAAGGCCAGTCCTGTTCGATCATACAACAGAAACACACCGCCGCCATTAAAGCACAAAGATGCCGGGAGTCCACGCCTGTCGCCCGCCCGCCCCGCCAGCCTCCGCTCACCTGCTGCCTCTGACATTGACCCAGCTGGTGTAAATAATCCGGTTAACTATGATTTTAAACCCACCGTGTCCCACGTTGACCCCCGCCTGTCTCAGTCCATCCCCCCCATTTCAACGCTGAAGAAACACCTGGCTTCCACCAGCCACCATCAAACCATCAACGTCCATCCTTCCTGTCCGCCACGACCCGCCGACTCTCATCCAGCCGCTTCCCCTGAAGTCAGAGCATTAACATCTGAGGTCCATTCCACGAGTCACAAACCTCCCGCTGACATCCATTCATCTCCCGGCTCTGAAAACTCTCCCACCAGTCCTGACCGTCTCCCACAGCTGGATTTCTTTCATCCTTTAAATTTCCATCCCAGATATGACGGCACCAAGAAAACGCCGTCCTGTGGAGTCGTCTCTTCGGGCAATAACTTGTATCCTGTGAATTCTTTATCTGTGGTTGATTTCCATTCAGCCCAAAGTGGCTGGTCCAAAGAAAGACCAGCTCAGACGGACTCTACCTCTGGACGCTGCAGGACCAGGACTCACCTGGACCCCCGTCAGGTCCAACCCGTTGACCTCCATCTTTCTGCTGGAGGCACGGCGGCAGGGAGTTCTGTTTTCTCAGGAGTCGATGCTAAAGACACATCAGCTGCTGTTTTGGTGTCACCTCATGACTCCAGGACTCAGATTCCTTCTTCGCACACAGACTCGCATCCTAGAAATCCCAAATGCACCGTTGCTCTCCACTCTTCCAGAGCAGCTTCAGAAGGACTGACAGGTCGGAGGTCACCTCATAGTTCCCCTCCATCCATTGATTTCCAGCAGATCAGCCCTTTGCCTCCTTTGAACTTAGATTCGTCTCACTCTGTCACCGCTGTGATTGACGGACACTTAAACCACACAGCCTTACCTCCCTCTACTTTCCACACGCCATACAGGAAGTACAGTTCTCGAGCCGAGTCCACCGTTGAATCCAACGCCGAACGTCACAACCACTTCGATCCCGGCGCCGACTCACACTTCCCTGTTGACCCCCATTCAAAAAGCTCCTAGAGAGACTTCCATAATAAAATTCCGTCTTTGTCTGCTGAGGACTGGTGGGACGAAGATGTTTGGACTGTGTGCACACACTTCGCCTCAAAGGACACACAGGAAGACGTGAAAAGGTTTTCATGGAGAAAATATGATGAAAGAAAACTGCATTTTTTTATCTGTTTATAAAACTAATTTAGTTGATTTCAATCTTCAGATTTAGCCGTTTTAATGGAAAGAAAACTTTATTTGAACTATTTATATGTATAATTGGAGTTTTTCCTTTGGGGGACACAGACCTCGGATGATGAGCCCGACACATTTAAATATAAAACCCCACCGACACCAGCAGGTTGAACAAACATTACAGGTCACATCTCCTCCCATTTTTCACAAGTTTCCTGGGAAACTTTAAGCCCCGCCCCCCTGTCCTTCACCACGGCTCGGTCATTTGTACAGTCAGTCGCTTTAGTCCCAAACCGAACGGGAGTTTAAGTTGTTGTGGCAGAAAGAGTTGGATCAAAGGATCAGATGGAGAATCTCTTCATTCACAGCGTAGTCAGAAAAATCAGACAAATCCAACGTTACAGAACGTGACATGCCTTCTATACTAAAGAAAGGCTGTGTGTGTTGGGTGGATGGGCTTCATCCGGTTTAACCAGACCTTTTAGGCAATCTCAGCTTCCACGGAAGGGGGGAAACATTTCTCAAATTCACTTATCTTGAACTTTGAACATGTTGGTTACACAACACTGTGTGTGTGTGCCCCCAAAACTCCAGATGTTTCTCCACTTGTTGCTCTGACCTGTTCTCCCCAGTATGGGTCCTGGCGACCTGGCTCTCACGGAGAACCCCAGGGCCCCGTCACTCCCCTACAAAGTGAAAGTGACATAAACAAGGATTAAATTGAAAATGGAGGCAGCTGCAGCTGATGCCGCTCTGTCGTCATGTGAACGAGTGAATGTGTGTTGACGTGATCTGTTGGAAAGAACCTGACGGGTTAAAGAATAAAACTGCTCAGAAAGTCGACTTCTGCTCTCCTTCATCAGTTCACAAACAGCAAAGTGTTTGTTTGTTTCTCATTAATAAATGTTCAGGAGTTCAGACTGAGTGAACTGTGTAACATTCTGCCCTCAGAAGCTCCTTTAGTGCAGTTACAGTTTCTCACCAGCAGATGGACCTCCTCTGCCCCCCCCAAGAGAGAGAGGAGGAGTGATAATGAGTCTCTGAGGAGCGACAGGGAGGACCTGCCACACTAATTAAGACGATCAGGGTTCGATTAAATGGCTGCTAAACACACCACTTCAGTGGATCAGCGCCAAGTCCTGACGAGGCTGAAGGGAGCCTTCAACCTTCATTCTATCTGCTGACCATCAGGGGTCTTCACTGAAGTAAGATTGTGTTGAAGTCTATGGGAAAATGTCCCTCCTCCTCCTCAGTAAATGTTTTCCTGATGAGTTTATGGTCTCAGTCTCTAGTTTACAGTCTTCAGTACAACATGTTTGTTTTTGAATGATGCTCCTGTTTCCCAGTTCCTCCCTTCACTCCTCCACAGATCCACCTTCTCTTCCGAATCTGCTTTCCACAAGATGGCCAACAGAGGAACCAGCAGCTGATGGGAGACTAAAGAGTCCTACAAAGATGAGTGAAGTTTGATTCTAGAGATAGAAAAATGACAGCTTCATAAAGCTGATCCTCGAACCGAAGTGACGGTTGATCTGAATTTATGACTCAGAAACCTTCATGTTGAATCTTCTGCAGAGAAACTGATCATTTCTGTCATTAGTCATTATTAAAAAGTACCAATCAGGCCGAATTGGGATGAAAACAAAGATGCATAAAATGTTTCATTCAGAGTTATTGAACCTTCTTCCTCTTTAATGTTTACAGATAAACATCAAAACATAAATCATTTACGTCATTTACTGTTGAAGCAGCTCTGCCCCCCCCCCCCCCCCCCCCATCTCTGAGGCCACGCCCACATTCTAGAACACTGGTGGTGGGCCATTGTTAGCACTGTTGCCAGGCAACACGGTGTGCCGTCGTCAGGGACAACCAGCCTCTCTTTCTCTCCTCTGATAGCAACACCATTACTGAGATGACAAGCCCACACACACACACAGCTTCCATCTTGTGGCAGAAAAATTTCACACAAACAGAAAAACATATTGTTCGTTTTCATGCTGCCTCACACACACACACACACACACACACACTATTGTGTGATGCAATCACCTGACATCCATATTCCTGTGTTGTGTGTCTGTTACACTCATCTTTGAAAATCTTTATTATAATTCAGCACATGAGGTCACAGAGACAGAACATGAGGGGAGGACAGACACACAAAACCAACACCCCCCTCTCCTCGACCGTCTCCACCCGACCGCTGGAAAAAGGGGATGTTTGATTTTAGTTCCCACAAAGAGGCAGAGGAACACTTTAATCATCATACAGAGAAACTGAAATAAAAAAAACACAAATAAAAGTCAAACAAAATCAAAATACCTCCAACACGTCGGTGAGCGCAGGAAGTTTGAGACGATGATGTCACAAACTGTCAGTGGTTTCATTGGTTGTTACAGTTGCTCAGCAACAAGAGGCGCACTGAGGGCAGGAGCGGTTGAATTTCTACGAAGGTTATTCCAGTTTGGCCTTTGTGCTCTAAGACCTGAATCAGGACGCCTGTTTCCCGCCGATGGATGTCAAAGCGATTCTCTTTATTAACGCTCGGACCAAAAGAGACAAGCGACAGAAAACAGACACGTCAGACATCTTTAAAATGAGCAACATTAACAGCTGATGAGCATCAAGGTGTTCTGCTACAGTGCTAGTTAGCAAACGTTCCCTGCCTTCCTCTCAAACAGAGGCCACCGAGGACGTCGTCCTGTCAGGGAATCAAATCGCTTTCAAATTTGTGTGATTGAGGTTGCACGCACAGACGTGTTAGAGATGATGTTTGTGGTGTTGAGGAATGTTCAGGTCTGATCTCTCTCACTTTAGTTTGGTTCCTTTAGTCCCAGAGTTCAGCTCAGAACCTCAGAGCATCCCAGAAGATCCACCGGTTCCTCTGCAGGTGGATTCTCCGCTCGGACGTCATGCGGTACAAGCTGTTCTGATACGACAAACTGGTTCTGAACTCCCGGTCCAGGTGAGGTCACAGGACTCTAGAAACCTGAAGGTTTGGGACAGGAAGTGCCAATAAGAACCTGCTCCTGAATTCAAACGCTGTTTTTGTGAAATGAACCTTTTCCTGCAATTAAAAAAACAACACAGTGAGTTTTCTGCTCCAGCTCATATAAAACCAGATGGAAGTGACTGCACCCTGAGAACTTTCCAGTGAAATCCAGACAGATAAATTAATCCAGACTTGACTTTCAGCAGCTAAGTGAACCAGGAAATGAGGAAAAACAAAGATCTTTAGATTCTGTGAGAAGCAGATCAGGTCTGGACCAGCCCGAGAGCGGAGAAACAGTTTTACCAGCATGAGACAGCCCAGTAAAAATCAATCAAGGTGCCTTTAAAGTTCTTGAGGAGGAGGTAGACGAAAGAGACAGATAACAGTGATGTGGTAGTTGTAGTCCTACTCTGGTGAACTTGTAGTCCTTAATAACAGTCCTGGATCACTTCCTGCTGAGGTCAGTTTGTCCTTTGAGGTTTTCTTGTCGTCTGGTTTTGGTCAAACTGAAATCGACTCTGGTTGAGGCCTGAATCTTCCTGGTTTGGCTAAGACTGCGCTGTGGGGTTTCGCTGGGAGGAGGAAGAGGAGGAGGAAGGAGGAGACAGTTTGATCACACACAATGAAGATTAAACATGTGACGTAAGATGGATGATGGACATGAAAGAATCGAATGTTTCAACCTAAAAGTGATTTTCAACTCTCTGAGGTTTCCAGAATATTGAGACTGCTTCACTGTGACATCACACAGTCCCAGAAGTCCTGACGGCTGGTATTCAGGTTCTGAGGTTTCTGGTTTCTGAATCCAGACTGTGAGCGTTTCTCTGAGGACTGAGACCTTTGAGACTTTCACTGGATTCATGTCAAACCTGGACCTGATTTAGAATCAGAGACCAGACGGAGGTCTCCCTTCAGACCGGATGAACAGAATCATCTGGGTGACAGTCGGACAAACTGATCAGTAAAAAACATGGAACTAAAAAGTGTGTCTGCTGCGAACTTTGGCCTGTTCTGTTTGGTCGTTTCTCAAACGTCTGGCTGCTGAACAGATTTTCTAAACAAACTGCTAGCTGTTAGCCTGCAGTGATGCTAAATGTGCAAAGACAGGATGGTAGCATTTCGAGCCATTTAGCTGTAGCTGGCAAGAACCGGAACAGGCTGCTTTTCAAATTTACCTGAAAATGAGTTCAGGAAAACCATGATGCTGATTGGGTTAGGGTGACCAAACTGTCCCCTCGTCCTGCGCCCGCCCCGCCGGCTTCCTGCTCCAGCGCAGGTGGAATCTGTCGCCTTACGTTTGTATCCACAGTGTGAAAGTGTCATTCTGTTGCAAAACATCAGCTTTGTTTCCAGGAATGTTAGTCCTTTGTTGACTTTGATTTGCCGTCCATGTGTGATGGTGACTTCCTGTTTGGCTGTGGCTCTGATGGTCGACGGTTAGAAGAACCATCTAAACGCCTCGCCAGTCGGGACGGAAGGAGGCCGCTGAGGAAAGGAGACAAGGAGAGAAATGTGTGTGCTTTTAGTTGCTAACAATATCAGCTTCAACTCTTTCACCATATTTGGATTAACTGGAAGTTAGGGGCGGAGCCAGGTCCAGATCTTTGTCTGAACAGTCTGTGATGTTTTCACAGACTCCACCCTGATTGGTCTTCGGACGTAGAAGAAGAACCTGCAGACGCTCACCGAGGTTCAGCACGGGTCGACTCAGCCTTAAAAAACCAATCACATCATAAAGGAAACTTTTGATTGGCTCAGAGTCTGACGGGTCGGCTTCAAAGAGAGATGAGGCAAGAGTGTGAAACCACCTGCTGACGCACACACACACACACACACACACAGACACACACAGACACACACAGACACACAATGCTGTCACTTGCTGTTAGCCTCCACAGGTTCAATTAGCGTGTAATTGAGGAAGATTACAGCTGCTAATTCACTGTCTCACTAACACACAAACCCACACAGACACAAGGGATGAACACAACCATCGAAGTGTGTGTGTGTGTGTGTGTGTGTGTGGTAAAGGAATAATTAGTGATAGTTTGTGGAGAGTCCCTCAGAAAGAAGAGTGTGTGAGATATATGGAGTCATCAGTGGGGTCGAACGCTGGTGTCAATGAATTATTGATCACCACTAATTCTTATCGCACACACACACACACACACACAGACACACAGATACACACACACACAAACACAGACACACACGGTGCTAGATCACATAAATATTCTCCTTTTCCTCTCTTTCCCCGACTCGCTTTATCACTTTGAATCAGTTGGGAGTGTGCGTGTGTGTGCTGGCGGCTTGCCAGACCTCAGCAGGGACCGAACACTCGCTTTTCACCACCCACCATCTGCACAGCACTCACACACACACACACACACACACACACACACACTCACTCACACTATCAGCAGGGTGAGCGATGCCTTCCAGCTCGTGTCTCGCTGGCAGTGATCTGGGTTAAGTGAGCCAGCACACACAGACGCACACACACACACAAAATACTGTGTGTGTTTACAGAAAAGATTAAATATGACAAAAATTTTGTCCAACTCCATCTGTGTGTGTCCGTGTCTGTGTATGTGTGTGTGTGTGTGTGTGTGTCCCCTCACCTCCAGCACCCCCCCTCCTCCCCCTGGTTTCTTCTTCAGTTCCTCGCACTTCCTGAACTTGCAGATCTGGTGACCCGTCTTCCTGTTGCGGCAGGACGAGCAGACGCCGCAGTTGATCAGCCGCCTGCACGGCCCACACACACCGCACCGCTTTCTCTTCCTCTTGGCCACCGCCCCCGATGACGACGACGATGATAAGGCGATGCCCCCTGCCGTCACCCCCGATGATGAGGGCGAGGAGGAGGAAGGGCAGGGGGAGGAGTTTGCGTGCTGCTGACAGTCCGTTAGCGCCCGTTGACCTCCTGTCATCTGGAAGGCGCTACCAGCATCCGAGATCCCGCCCCCTGCCGACCCCATCGCCATGACAATGACCCCAGGGGGTAATCCAAGCCCTCCCAGGAAGCTACTACCCATCACCCCTCCCCCGTTGCAGTTCCCACCCTCTGATAGGCCCATCATGTCTGGGTGGGTGTGTCCTTGCTTGTTCATGATGCCACAGTCTGCGCCGCCGCTGTAACCAGGCAGGAAGTTCCCATTGCTAGGCGCCATGGGGTGATGGTGTCCTGCTCCCTGTGTAACAGGAAGTGATGGGGCAGTGTGTGCGTGTTTTTCAGCTCCTCCCCCCTCGCTGCTTCCTCCTCCTCCTCCTCCCCCTCCTGACCCCCCGCCGCCATGATGCATGCTGGTATTGTGGTGGTGTGAGCCGGTCATGTGACCCTGCGTCGCAGTCGGGTGGTGATGGTGATGGTGATGTGTTGGTGCGGTCGCAACCGGTTTGGGCCGGCCCCAGAACATGGCCGCCGGATGGTTCATGTTCATGTTGTCGTGGCAACCCCACGGCGCTGTCGCCATGGTGCCCAGCCTGGCGGCAGCGGGGGGAAAGATGGGGGTGGCGGCTGCTAAACGGGCTGCCAGTTTGGCGGACTGAGGAAAGTTTGTAACGTTCACGTTCATGTTGACGTTGGTCTTGTAGAAGCTGGCGATGGACGAACGGTATCGGTCCATCTCGGTGGTGTAGTCCAGCATCGGCGCCAAACTGGAGACCTGCAACAAACACACCGTCATCCTCCATCAGCACCAATCAGCCGCCAATAACACGCCAGCTCACAGACCAGAAGGACCCGATCTTGCTGGGTCCTGGAAAACCAGAATCATGTTTCCATTTATGTCTTTACAGGAAATGGAACAGAGAGAAAGGCGGGAAACAAACCCCACCCTCATAATGTGCTCGGTCACACCCCAAAGTCCTGTTTCCTCGAAAACATGCTTGACTTGACTACGATTAGTAAACTAGAGACTGAGACCATAAACTCATCAGGAAAACGTTTACTGAGGAGGAGGAGGGACATTTTCCCATAGACTTCAATATAAAGGAGGAGGAGGGACATTTTCCCATAGACTTCAATATAAGGGAGGAGGAGGGACATTTTCCCATAGACTTCAATATAAGGGAGGAGGAGGGACATTTTCCCATAGACTTCAATATAAAGGAGGAGGAGGGACATTTTCCCATAGACTTCAATATAAGAGAGGAGGAGGGACAGTTTCCCATAGACTTCAGTATAAAGGAGGAGGGACATTTTCCCATAGACTTCAATATAAGAGAGGAGGAGGGACATTTTCCCATAGACTTCAATATAAAGGAGGAGGAGGAACATTTTCCCATAGACTTCAATATAAAGGAGGAGGAGGAACATTTTCCCATAGACTTCAATATAAAGGAGGAGGAGGAACATTTTCCCATAGACTTTAATATAAAGGAGGAGGGACATTTTCCCATAGACTTCAATATAAGGGAGGAGGGACATTTTCCCATAGACTTCAATATAAAGGAGGAGGGACATTTTCCCATAGACTTCAATATAAGGGAGGAGGGACATTTTCCCATAGACTTCAATATAAAGGAGGAGGAGGAACATTTTCCCATAGACTTCAGTATAAAGGAGGAGGAGGAACATTTTCCCATAGACTTCAACACAGGCTGACCTCTGGCTACAGACAGTCTGGGTTGATATCTCTCAGGCTGCTGCCAATGCCAGCGCCGGCTAACTGTTAGCTTTTTCATTGTTTACATTGTTGAGTCAGTAACAACAACAACAACAACAACAACAACAACATGAGTGGATAACATCATGTTTGAT
Source organism: Remorina albescens (assembly GCA_034769265.1). Lineage (NCBI taxonomy): Eukaryota > Metazoa > Chordata > Actinopteri > Carangiformes > Echeneidae > Remorina > Remorina albescens. Next base: position 16,179,767 of record CM068495.1, read on the forward strand.
GTCATGGCGACTCACCTGTCCCTGTCCGCCGTAAACATGGTGGTTTGGGTGATGGTGAGAAGGGGCGGAGCTTCTTTGGAGCATCGAGGAAAGGTCGCTCTCCACGCACACACCGCTCGTCATGCCCGACATGACCTCACGCAAACCACTGCACACACATGCACACACACACACACACACACAAACTTTGCTCAGGAAGGAAGTCGATGTGCCGTCAGTCGGCTGCTTCTGCTCTGTGAATGGAAACAAGCACAAAGGTCATGAGGGCGATGACATCAGTAAACGTGACCTCTGGGGTCAGATGGCGGCCGCAACACAACGAGTCGATACTGAAGAAGAAGTTACTGCTCCCTTTTTTAAAAGGAACATCATTTCCCATCATACACCTGAAAGCCCAAGGACAAGGTGGACGGAGTGAGGCTGCCCATCCACCAATGGAATTAACAGACCGCAGTGACATCACAGGACGTTCACTTCCTGTTGGATCGTGACAGGGAAGGCGACGCCGACTCCCTCTGCCCGAGTGCTGCTGAGCAAACCAGCAACTCTCAGAAGGTAGAAGAAGAACGGAGAAGGTCAGGTCATCCAAACACACTGACCTTTGACCTGTGACCTCACCACACGCACTCACACACACACATGCACAGTCACCCCCTTCTGTAAATGTGTGCGTGTTTGACAAAGATGTGAATGAATAAAATGTGTGTGTGTGTGTGTAACAGCCACAGAAACACAAAATGTGTGTTCACGTCTGCGCGTGGAGGGAAACAGAACGCGCGCAGCTGAGGAGAGAGTGTATCTGCTACTGAGCGCGTGCGTGTGTGTGCGTGCAGCCAGTGTGAAAGTGTGTGTGTCGGTGTGCCCCCCCCCCCCTCCCTCGAGGCGGAACTAATTACCGGTCTGGTCAACCGGGCCGGTGCTCCGACAGAAGGTCACGGCGCCACCGGCCGCCCGCGAGGGAACAACGGCTCCCCACGCGACACATTAACCCCCCCCCCCCATCATCCCCTACTCCCCCTCCTCTCCCTCAACCCCCCTCAGGCTCAGAGTGAGGAAGATGGGGAGGAGGGGAGGGGGGGGTCAATAAAAAAAAAAAAAAAAAAAAAAAAAAGCCCCATCCGATAAAAGGCGGTAAATACCGTGAACGCAGCATGAAGTCCGACAGACAGAAGATGGACGGCGCGTGCTGCTACTTACCGGGCCCGCGAGGAGGAGGAGGAGGAGGAGGAGGAGGAGGAAGAAGATGGGGAGGAAGAGGAGGAGGAAGGAGGAGAGGAAGAGGACAGGAAGGAGGTGATGAGGAGAAGAGGAGGAGGAGATGAAGACCGTCTGGGAATTAGCCCGCCACGGATCATGGCTGGCGGGGAAGGAGACACAGAGAGAGGAGGGGGGGGGGCACCGGGAGGGGATTTGTCGGTACCAAGGAGGGGAGGGGGAGGAGGCGGGGGAGGGGGGATGGATAACGGGGGGCGGATGGATAATCACCTGGGCTTGGCACGAGCGGGGGGGGGGGGCGGGGGGTGTAAATCAGCAGGTCGAAGCACGAGGAAGAGACCCTGCAGGGGCGGGAAAAAAGACGAGCTCGAGGAAAGAAAAAAACATGGTGGGGGGGGATACGTGCGTCGCTCTCGCGACAGATTTGGGGGGGTGATGCTCGGTAACAGAGAAGGGGAGGGGGACAGTGTGTGTGTGTGTGTCTCCTGTCGCTCATGGCGGCGTGCGGTGCGCGCGTGAGGTGTGAGTGATGTGATTGGCTGCCTGCGGAGAAAAGAGAGAGAGACAGCAGGAGAGAGAGAGAGAGTGTGTTTAATGAACGTTGATTCTATGAATGAACCAATTAATCAATTAACTGATCAACATTCATCACGTTTCTGTTTCAGTTTTTAAATAACTCATTATCAAACAGGTTTGATGTAGAAGGAGGGAAAGTCACGTTTGTTTTTATTTTGATTCACCTGAATCATTTTATTTACCCCGCCCACTCAGATCAAATCTGCTTTATTTTTAGTGTCTCACTGAGAAAACAGCCAATCAGAAGACACACCAGAGTCCAGAACATCATCTGGAAAGATTTAGATGAAGTCCCCCATCAGTCTGTCCACGTTTGGTCATTTGTCCATCAGCCAACTTGGTTTTTGAAAACAGTGGAAACCACATTTGGCGCTGAGGTGGAACTGACTCTGCTCTGTTCTCTACCCTGATTGGGTGGTTCAGTCTGTCAGTAACACAGTAGCCCCGCCCCCATACCCCTCCCCAGGAAAACGTTTACTGAAGAGGAGGAGGGACATTTTCCCATAGACTTCAATATAAAGGAGGAGGAGGGACATTTTCCCATAGACTTCAATATAAAGGAGGAGGAGGGACATTTTCCCATAGACTTCAATATAAGGGAGGAGGAGGGACATTTTCCCATAGACTTCAATATAAAGGAGGAGGAGGGACATTTTCCCATAGACTTCAATACAAAGGAGGAGGAGGGACATTTTTCCCATAGACTTTCATATAAGGGAGGAGGAGAGACATTTTCCCATAGACTTCAATATAAAAGGAGGAGGGACATTTTCCCATAGACTTCAATATAAAGGAGCAGAGGGACATTTTCCCATAGACTTTAATATAAAGGAGGAGGGACATTTTCCCATAGACTTCAATATAAAGGAGCAGGAGGGACATTTTCCCCATAGACTTCAATATAAAGGAGGAGGGACATTTTCCCATAGACTTCAATATAAAGGAGCAGGAGGACATTTTCCCATAGACTTCAATATAAAGGAGGAGGAGGGACATTTTCCCATAGACTTCAATATAAAGGAGGAGAGGGACATTTTCCCATAGACTTCAATACAACCTGCCTTCTGTTACAAACCCGTGGAGTTAAAAAATAAACAAATTCAAGTAAAGTTTAAGAAATGGGTGTTAACTTACAAATGAATACATTATTTAACCACAAATGCACTCAAGAGTCAGTCTATTCAAATGAATTCTATATATCTGTGTATGTTAATGTGAAAAAAAACGTACTAAATATTAAATACAGTTAGTCGGGTTGACAGTTAAACATATATAATATCATATCATACGGCACAGTGGTTATCTCTGCTGCTCCACAACAAGGAGGTCCTGGGTTTGATTCCCGGCCTGGGGCCTTTCTGTGTGGAGTCTCCAAACTCCATCATGGTTTGGGTTCATTGGTGACTCTAAACTGTCCGTAGGTCTGAGTGGAGACCTGTCCCAAGGGGTGACCCCGCCCTCCAGAACCCCCCCCCCCCGTGACCCCGGAAATGGATAAGTAGATGAATGGATTATATATGATGGAAAAAAAATGAGAACCCCTCTGTGAATGAAAAGTGATGAGACGTCACCATCTAGTGGAGCTGCAGAGCCGAGGCTAACTGACACCCCCCCCCCCATCAGCTAATACACGTTAAATACACATTTAGAGTAAATAAATGTGACGTCATTGAAGGGTTCGGTCGGAAACAGATCGAACATAACGGCTCCTTTAAAGTTCCAGCAGCGTTAGCATTAGCGCGTTAGCTCATACAGGACACGGAGCTTTAGCCTAGCAGGCTAGCTCGTATAACTCAGATATCCGTACTAAGCCTGGTTTAGTCCCGGAGTCCCAGTTAGCACCCGCTAACGCTAGCTCCGACAGCAACATGAACTTTAACGTCAGTTTGGTGCTATTAGCCTGTTAGCTCCTCTCAGCGGGCCGGAGTCCGTCTGACCGTGAATAAAATGCCCGGGGCGGCCTCTCCACCAGCAGCGTTGCTGTATAGTGGTTAGCATAGCTGCCTTCCAAGCAGTTGACCCGGGGTTCGATTCCCGGCCAACGCAGCTGCTTCCTTTTTTTTTTTACTCCAGTTTCTTTTTATTACGGAATGAACGTTAAATAATAATAATAATAATATTTTTTATTTTGTAGAGCACCTTTCAAAACAAGGTTACAAGGAGCTTAACAATAAAATACATAACAGTAATTAAAATAGAGAATAAAAAAAGCTAAAAAAGGTCACAACAATAATAAGACAGAATCAGTTTAAGAGGCCAGACGATAAAAGAGGACACTGAGCTTTCCTGCCTGAGACCACCAGTCCAGCTCAGATGGTGTCAGATGTTCCAATTTAAACTGAGCTCATGAATCAGGGACAAGGAGGGACATTTTCCCGTAGACTTCAATGCACTCTGACCTATTTGTACAACGACTGGAGTCGCTCCCTGATGCTCATTAGACAGTCAGGATACAGATTAACATTTTAATGAGTGACTGACATTTGTAATTATGAATTACCCGACTTCTCTTTTCATTCTGTGTTGTTGTCTTGTTTTGTGTTTTTTCCCACAAAAACTCAAATGAATTATCTGTATCGATGATTATTTCCTTCATCAGTGAATCGATAAATTGATCATCTCCTCTTTTTTTTCTATGATGATAAAACAAACTGAGATTTATTTTTAAATTCAGAGTTGAATAGGTTGAGCTCAACGAAACTTGAAACTTGATTGTCAAGAAAACGTGCACAAGTAAGCCAGTGGGAATGTCTGTGTTGGCTTCCTGCCTGATGAAGTGTGTGTGTCTGTTGATGTCTCTCCTCCTACTTCCATAGAATTCCTCCCAATGAACACACCCCATCATCACTGTCTCTGGATCTGGAGCGCCGGTGTTGGACAGAGGAGCCAGCAGGAGAACAGAGGGACTAGCGGACCGGGATGAACGGTCAGTGGCAACTTTCAAAATCAACACAGACCAACAGGGCAACGGGCTCCGCTCGAGGTCCTGGAAAGGTCTGAACTTTGACCTTCGAATTTCAGGAATTCTGGAGAAATCGAAATCCTGAAAGAAAATTGAAGGTTCCACTTTGACGATGCTTCTTCTGTTTTCAAATTTAAAGCACACCGTTACACCTGAAGAATCTGATAATGATCTGATAAAATTCAGAGCATTCAGACGTCCACAGAAAATGTGCAGATTCTTATCCGCTGATGCTGAAGTGAAGTTGTGTGTTTGTACGCTGTCTCACTAAAGTTTGTATCAGGTTCTAAAGTTGAAGGATTACAAAGTAAACTGGTACTTTGGGTTTTCGTTGTAGTGCAGTTAACCAATAGAAACACATTCCCAGTCATTTACATGAGATAACACTGACAGTTGAACAGCAGAGACTTTTTATTCAAATCGACAGTCGAGGAACAAAGTGCTGTTTCTCTCAGTGACCTGTTTGTGCGACTCTCACACTTTGTATAAACAGGTCGACTGGTTTGTCAGGTTTACATACCAGACATCAGTTTCCTCCTGGCTGTGGTTCAGTGACTCCGAGCTTCACCTTATTTCTACTTTTACAATTGGTTGTTTTTATGGAAACATAAATAAATACAGTCAGTGTTGGGTTCAAGAAGCACCTGATTCAGAACTTTCCGGAGATCTTCAATTTTAAAGTGTTTGAGGTGTCAGAGGAACACGGGAAGTTGTCTTTGTCCACAGAGACGTTAAAACTTTCACTGATAACATGTCTGATTTCACTGACAGAGACAAAGGTAAATAAAGTTCAGTTATCATTTCAGATGGTCGAGAGTTCAGCTGATTGTGTTATTGTAAAAAACAACCCCACATGTTCCTGGGTGGTATCAATATTTAAACAGTGTGTTATTTCTATTTTTCTGACTCAGTAAATTATTCATTTCAAATATTCTCACTGTGTATTTTGTAGAGCGCCTGATCGCCATTCCCATCAGCAACGACACCAACCAAAAAAAGTGAGTTGCTGACGTGTTTCCATGACGATGATGCCTTCAAGTACCGCGCCTACATCTTCACCTTCCTGCTGTGTTTCCGTGGCGTTTTCTCTGCAACATTGGCGCTCTGGTCATTTTCTACGTGCATAGCAGCCACAGGTCAGACTCAGAACACACATCTGAAGGGCAGATACTGTTTCCAGTTTGAACGGCGGTGAGTTCAGGGCTCCGTCCGCTTGTTCCAAAACTGGAACTGACAAGGAGAACGATTCTCACTAATAGCTGGTACAATATTATTTCTAAGAACACAGAGATGGACATCATATTCTAAAAATGCACAGGGACCTTCTACTCTATCAAACAACAGGCCATCCCTTAAAAGTTTTTAGAAGTTTTATCTTATCTACTCACTTTTTCTCCAACTCAGGAGTCAAGAACAAGAATCAGGTCATTCTTTTTACACAGTGAACCTTCTCTGAAATCTCAAAACGTGTCTCTTATTCTATATCTATCTTTATTTTATTTTTAATGTTTTTTACTGAAATTAGCATGGTACCAGCTTAGTCTTGGGTCTAGACCAGACCGTCACGTCACTTTCTGTCGGCTGTAAACTTCTCAGAGGACATAATATACTTCCTGCACTGTAAGACTGCTGAGGAAACACACAGCGCTCCTATAAACTGACAGTTGGTGCTCGTTGTGTCACCGAAGATTCATTTGCTTAACAAATTACACAAATCAAAAACATTCAAATGTGAACAACCAGCTTATTAAGTTCTCTGCAAATGTCACTTCACAACACGATCCAAAACTAAATAAACAACTGGTTCCAACGTCAACGTGAAAAAGACGCTTCATGCTGAAATAAAAAAAAAAAAAGAAGTTCAGAAAAAAAAAAGACACAACAGTCTTTGTTTCGTATTCATCACAGTCCAAACCTGGACCCTGGACTTCATTCTATCTGCTGACCATCAGGGGGCGACTCCACTGGTTGGACAAAAGAAGTCAGATAGTATTGAAGTCTATGGGAAAATGTCCCTCCTCAGTAAACGTTTCCCTGATGATTTATGGTCTGTCTCTAGTTTAATCACAGCAGCATCTGGTGACATGAAAGGAACTGCAGCTCAACACACCTTTTGCATGTTTTGGTGACTGTGAAACTCAACAAAGGTGAACTTCTCCTTACGTTTCCCTTCAGAAAAACTCCCTCCTCTTTGGTCATGATTAACATGGCGATATCAGATGGAAGCTTCTCCCTCACTCTGCCACTGCGACTGGCTTATTACTTCAGAGGAGGAGTCTGGGACTTTCCTGATTGGCTGTGTCGGCTGTGTGTTTACGGCTTCTACGTCAACCTGTACACCAGGTAACGTCCTGTTTCCACTCACTCACTTTAAACTGACCTTTTGTAAAGTCCCCATAGTGTTGTAAACGATGACAATCTGCTGTTCGTCCTCCATCAGCATTCTCTTCCTCACTCTGCTGAGCGTCCTTCGCTGGATCGCTGTGACCATGCCTCACCGTCACGAGTCTTTGGCCACGCCCAAACGAGTCTTAATTATCTGCTTGTTCATCTGGCTGTTTGTGGGCGTGTCCTCGATCCCCTTCCTGTGCAGTGGGGTTGTAAACAGGTGAGACTCTGAAATCAGGTAAATTTGATGAAGTGCAAACATCAATGATCTGAGTGAGTCCAGATCATTCCTGTGTTTGTCTGATTCGCTCTTTCAGGCAGGGCTTTCCTCGTTGTTTCGAGCCGTCTAGCCCCTCCTCCTGGGGGCGTATCCTGATCTTGAACTACGTGGGAGTGGCTCTGGGCTTCCTCTTGCCTTTCCTCACCATCATCGCCTGCTACAGCAGACTCGTGCGGGAGCTAATGGCCAAGTCCAGCGTGAGTAACAGCAGCCAGTCCTGCAACAAATTTCGACATACCACCAGAAGGCGCTCGGTGTACCTGGTTGCCATGGTGACAGCAACATTCCTGCTCTGCTTCCTGCCCTATCACATAATTCGATCGCTGCACCTGCACGCCGTTTGTGGCGACTGGGACTGCGACATCGTGGTGGCGCTGCAGAGGGCGGCGGTGGTGACGCTGTGTCTGGCTGCGTCCAACTGTATGGTCAACCCGCTGCTGTACTACTACTCCACCAAGACGTTCAGGGATAAGATGAGAGACGTTCAGACCTCCATTCGGTCCAGGTCTGGGTCCTTCAGGTCAGGATTTGGCCAGAAGAAGAGCAGGAAGAACAGCGTTACATAAAACACCTGGAGGTTCAGTCAGATCAGTTCCTTCTTTATTTATCTGAAATATTTATCCCATTCTGGACACAAACTGTTGGAGGGATGAGCCTGCAGATTCAGGATGATCTGCATCAAGAGGTCAGAGGTCGGTGAGGGCTCCAGTCCGTCTTTATGAGATTCTAATTTCACCAGAGTGATCTCCCACCTCACTTAGAAACAAGGATTACAACAATACACCCTGTTGAACTGAAGACTTGTAGGAACATCCTGCAGTCTCCTGTGGAGTAACAGCGCCACCTCCAGGCCTATCTCAGGGTGACAGCAAATAAACTGTTATTTGATTCTTCACTTCAGCAAATGGTCCCTCTGACTCTCATTGTTGTGATTCCTCTGAAGATTTTAGCTCCATTGAAAACCATTAAAAACACATCAGTGAATTTCAGCGTTAGACTGAAAATAGCCCCGATGAGCTGCTCCTTCCTGTTTATCTGATCAGAACCTTCTGGACGGCTGCTTTGGAGAATTACTCAAACTAAATATCTGTCAAAAATTAAATTGGATTTTTTTTCTCCATCAGAACAGATTCAACAACATGAAAATAACTTTGGTTGTTTCACGAGGAACAGTTACTGTTTCCACATTTAATAAATAAAAATCATGATAATAATAAACTTTAATGTTAAATGTTAGTAAATCTTCAGCAGGAACCAGAGTCTTTTAGTTGCGGTTGTGGTTGTGAATGTGTTTTTTATGTATGTGTTGAATGAAGAATCTTTGTTTACATGTTTTGGTTTTTTTTGGGGGGGGGGGGGGGGGGGGGGTGTGTTATGAGGTTTTGGTCACGTACAGCAGAGATGTCCTCATCAGAAGGGCCCACAGGAACCATCCCCTTCTCTCTTTTATTTGTTTGTTTTTTTTACTTTTTATTTTTAAGTTTTTGGGTCTCTTGTCTCATTCTTTCAATCCTGGATGGGTTTTTTTGGAACATGATGAAGAGTGAAAAGTTCACAGGAAGATGACGCACTGTACAAACACATGTAGGAAATATTTGTATTATTGGTGAAAGATCTCTTACTAAGATATTTTATTACTGCTATTTTTTAATGTGTTGATGCTCATTATGTTTGTACAACTGTCTCCATTGAAGGGCGTAAACAGAAGTTAAATTAAAACATTAAGGGTCCACACGGTCTAAAGGTAGACCTCCACTTGGTCTCTGATCCTAAATCAGGTCCAGGTTCTGTATTAATCCAGTGAAACTCTCAAAGGTCTCAGTCCTCAGAGAAACCCTCACCATCTGGATTCAGAACCTGAACCTGAAAACAGCCGTCAGGACTTCTGGGACTTTGTGATGTCACAACAAGATGTAAAACTACACTGAGATTGTTTTGTGTCTTAAAACCACAAATGTATCTTCTTATGCAGATCAACTCTTCAGCGTGAAAGTCTGCAGAAGTTAAAGTTTATACCTCTAATAAAAACATTATTGAATTTTTATGAACTATTAAAAAGCTTAATGAAGGAGTCAAAATTAAAACTGACTCACTTGTCTTTGTAACATCAGTGGTTGTGTTGTTGCCGTTGTTGTGTGCTGTACTGTGCAGTTGAATTCAGCGGGGGGGCATACTGTATGATAATATCTACCCAGCGCTGGGGATTGTGGGCATTTCCTGAAACAGCTCAACGTGTCAATCTGACCTCTGACCTTTCCCTCACAGCTGAGCTCACCCCTCCCAGGTATCATTACATCACAGGAGGAAGTGACCAATCAGCACTCAGCAAACCAGAGGTAGGTCAAAGGTCAGAGGCGGCAACAGCAGTCACCCTGAGGACACGAACAGAAACTTGTTTCTTTGGCTAAGAAAACACTAATTTTCATGTGTGTGTGTGTTTCCTGACTTCCAGGTGTTTCCTGACTCCGCCCCCTCCTGTTTTATGGACACACACTCGTGATGTTTGACTAAAAACAGGATGATAAAAATGTAGGAACATGAGAATGATCCATGTAGACTGTTTGTTATTGAGGCTCTGAGGGAGTTATTATTCACATTTAACTGTTCGGCCTTAAATGAAGATTTAAGAACGGTCAACAGATGAAAACAGCAACATTACAAACAGCTCCTTTAACTGATACAGTCAGAGGAAGTAACTCAGACATGAACCGCAGAAGGGCTGGATTTTAGAAACATTCATTTTAAGTCTAACTTAGTAAAGTCAGACAAACTTCAGAACGGTCAGTTAAAGTCCACCTGCAGGAAAAAGCAGGAAGTTTAAAGTAAACAAAAACAAAATAAACTCCTTTTGTTTTCGGAGGCCTCCTGGGGGCGTGGCTTTGGGACAGACGAGGTGTGGTTGTGGGCGGGGTCTAGACGCTCGGCCCCGGGGCTCTCCGGCCCTGCGCCGCTCCGTCACGGGGACGCGCCCGCACTTACACGCACACACCCGCCGCGCGGCCAGGCCACCGGCCAGCCTGTTCCCCCCCCCCCCCCGCTCTTCTCTTCCTTTTCCTCGGCCTGTCCGGTACAACTTTCCGTTCCTCCCGGTTCACCGGAGCGGCCCCCCCCCGGACCGGACCGACCCGAGCGGCTCCCCCAGACCGGACCGACCGGAGAGACGACTTTCAGCGACGGGTCCTCGGCCGGACCTGCCGAGATTCACCGCCCTGCCGGCCGCAGCGTCGGGCCTCCGCTCCCCCCCCCCGACCAGGTCCGCCTGAACCGGACGGTGACGTCATCACCGGGAGAGACCCGTTAAACCGGAGCGGACAAAGTTGGTGTTTGAATTTTACTTCACCGAGTGTGTGTGTGTTTGTGTTTGTGTGTGAGAGAGACACAGCAGCGCCCCCACCCAGCTCTGACCGTCCTTGTGTCCCGGCACCGACAGGCCCGGACCGGGACCAGGACCGGGACCAGGACCGGGACCAGGACCGGGACCGGGACCACGGCTTCCCCCACCGTTCGTCGTCGTTCACGTGGTGTTCTGGTTTAAGGGGGATATGGGGACGGTGAGTCATCCTGCTGGGACATAAAACTGATTTAATCTGATTTGAATTAGTTCATTTATCACGTTAACTGAACTTCTGGATCATTTATTTAAATCTGAACAGTTTACTGGAAACACTCATCAGATTTAACTGAATATTCAGTTTGAATGCTGACTTTCAGTTAAATCAGCTGTGTTTCTGATCATTACTGAATCATTGGCTGCTTTCCTTAAACGTTTATAATCCTAAACTGAATACTTAAATGGACAACATCTTAAAAAAGTGACTAAACAATTTATCAAGTCAGCTAAACAGATGTCGTTGTTGAATGCTTCTTTTCCTTAAAAACAGTTTTCGTAAAATGTTTTATGCTTCCAAAACGTTAAGATTTCTTTCTTTTCCTTTAAATAATTAGATTTGGACAAAATAGTAATGTATCTTTGGCTCTTAGGCCTTAAATCACTTTATAACTAAAATCATTACAACTTGTTTATCTCTAAATATAAAGTTTACCATTCCGGGAAAAAAAAAATCACATGTGGGGAACTTTAAGCAGATGTTCTTGAAAAGGACTAAAAGCTTAAATGGGACTTTGAAAAGTATTTGGAAATATGTTTTGCTGATAGATTATATTAAAATAAAGGCAGAGAAAACTCCATGACTGAGGCAGCAACACGTATCTGCTTTGTGTTGTTCTTATTGTGTTAACTTTAAACACACAAAGATGTGGACACATCAGGACTGTTCAGTTTTCACTGATCAGATCGAGCTGAATGAGAATTTATCTGCAACTGAGAGACTCTCTAAAGTTAGCCTGGGTGGCTAAAGCAGTTTGCAGCAGGCATCTCAGCTATTTGTATGTGTGTGTGTGTGTGTGTGTATTTTTAGCTGCATGTTGTTTGGATTCTGCTCTGATGTTATTAGCCAACACCACAAAGCTGATTTAATGTGTGTGTCGCCCTCCGTGACTTTTTCCAGGAGGGAATGGTGGACGTCCGTCGGCTCCACCTGTTAGCGCTCCGGCTAGCGCTTCCGAACGGGAACACGAGTTAGCAGCTAACTGTTAGCATGTAGCTCAGCTGATGAGCACAAAGCTCTGACTCACCTGAACGGCCCGGGACAGTCAGGTGTCCGTAACAGACAGCCAACATCTGGAGAACAGAGCCTGATAACATCTGTAACCTTCAGTGGATCCGGACTGTCAGACTTTATTTCAGCTTTTGGACACAACAGGCTGATAACGGGGGGGGGCGTCAGGTTGTGATGTCAGTATTTCCCACTGCACGGGAAGGCAGCATGTGGCCATTGTCATGTGAACAGGATGTTCATGTGTTCACTCAAACGGCGTTAAAGAGTCAGTGAAATGTCGAGCTGATGACTATCTTTAGCTGTGTGTGTGTACATTACCATAGGAAGGGGTGTGTGTGTGTGTGTGTGTGTCTGTGTGTGGTATGGAGACCATTCATTATCACATTCCTGCAGAGGCCTACAGATGGGAACTAACTGAGTTTGTCCACATGACTGTGAACACATCACACTGATCAATAATCAGCCAATAACAGACCAGCTCAGGAAGAAGACCCCAAACCTTCACCTTTAATCTGGGCGGAGTCTTTACTGCCATTAAAATGTTGAGTGTCTGTGTCTCTGTCTCTGTCTGTTCTGTGTCCCTGTCTCTGTCTCTGTCTCTTCTGTGTCTCTCTCTCTCTGTCTGTGTCTCTGTCTCTGTCTCTGTCTCTTCTGTGTCTGTGTCTCTGTCTGTTCTGTGTCTGTGTCTCTGTCTCTTCTGTGTCTCTCTCTCTCTGTCTCTGTCTCTGTCTCTTCTGTGTCTCTGTCTCTGTCTCTTCTGTGTCTGTGTCTCTGTCTCTTCTGTGTCTCTCTCTCTCTGTCTGTGTCTCTGTCTCTGTCTCTTCTGTGTCCCTGTCTCTCTCTCTCTCTCTCTCTCTGTCTCTGTCTCTTCTATCTCTCTGTCTCTGTCTCTTCTGTGTCTCTCTCTCTGTCTCTGTCTCTTCTGTGTCTCTCTCTCTCTCTCTCTGTCTCTGTCTCTTCTGTCTCTCTGTCTCTGTCTCTTCTGTGTCTGTCTCTTCTGTGTCTCTCTCTCTGTCTCTGTCTCTTCTGTGTCTCTCTCTCTGTCTCTGTCTCTTCTGTGTCTCTGTCTCTCTGTCTGTGTCTCTGTCTCTGTCTCTTCTGTGTACCTGTCTCTCTCTCTGTCTGTCTCTCTGTCTCTGTCTCTTCTGTGTCTCTGTCTCTGTCTCTGTCTCTTCTGTGTACCTGTCTCTCTCTCTGTCTGTCTCTCTGTCTCTGTCTCTTCTGTGTCTCTCTCTCTGTCTCTGTCTCTTCTGTGTCTCTGTCTCTGTCTCTGTCTCTGTCTCTGTCTCTTCTGTGTCTCTCTCTCTCTCTCTCTGTCTCTGTCTCTTCTGTGTCTCTGTCTCTCTGTCTGTGTCTCTGTCTCTGTCTCTTCTGTGTACCTGTCTCTCTCTCTGTCTGTCTCTCTGTCTCTGTCTCTTCTGTGTACCTGTCTCTCTCTCTGTCTGTCTCTCTGTCTCTGTCTCTTCTGTGTCTCTGTCTCTGTCTCTGTCTCTTCTGTGTCTCTGTCTCTTCTGTGTCTCTCTCTCTGTCTCTCTCTCTGTCTGTCTCTCTGTCTCTGTCTCTTCTGCGTCCTCATTGTCTCCGTCTGTCTCTCTGAAGTGTCAACAGACAGTGTGTGTGTGTAGCAGTAGATTTAAACAGCTGGTTAGTTGGTCCAATGTGTTCAGTGTGTGTGTGTGTGTGTGTGTGTGTGTGTGTGTGTGTGTGTGCGCGCTGGGATGCCTGTGATGTGATGTCAGCAGTTCTGTCTGTGGTATGCAGGCTACTTGCTCACCTAGACAGACACACACACACACACACACACAGAGCAGAGCAGTCCTGTATCTTTTTTCCACCATCTTGAACATGTACATTTGTGTTTCTGTTTGCTGTGTTCCTTTGCAGTTGTGTGACCTGAAGCTGTGTTGACAGAGCAAACACACACTGTCTGTGCTGTGTGCGTGTGTGTTTTGTCATGTGTGTTTGTTACTGTTTGTGTCTCACAGCTGATAACTGATCACTGAGCAGATCAATAACCTGCTGAAATGCCTCTGTACATATCAACCCATGTGATCGATGATTGATGGACTTATCGGTCTCACACACACACACACAGTAACACTATCTGACAAGGTGTTTTCCCGGGAGAACAGGCCTGTAGTGTGTAAAGACCCAGGGCAGGGGCGTTCGACATTAACTGACACAGTCAAAGAGAGAGAGAGACAATAGAAACAGAGAGAGAGAGAAAAAAGAAGAGCCGGAGGTGAGAATGAGGCTGCTGTGGTTTCCGTGGTGATGAGAAAACACACAACAGAGGACAGGAATGTAGAGAGAGATGGAAAAAAGAGGAAGAGAGAGGAAAGAGTGAAGGGAAAATGGAGAGAGGGAGGGAACGGTGAAGAAAATGAAAAATGGAGATGAAATGAAAAGGCTGAAGAACGTAAACAGGTAAACAAGTAAACAAAAAGGAAGGCGGCGAAAGGAAAGAAGAGGAGGAACAATCGAGGAGACCAGAAGTGAAGAGAAATTAAACAGACCTGGATTCTTCCTCTCCCATAATGCACCTTTGATCTGTTTGACTTTGTTTGTTTCCTCCATGTCTGATCATGCTCTCTGATTGGCTGTCCTCAGGTGTAGAGGGCGGCGCTTCAAGATGGCAGGTGCATCAGTGAAGGTGGCGGTACGAGTCCGTCCTTTCAACTCCAGAGAGACGGGACGCAACGCCAAGTGTGTCATCCAGATGCAGGGAAACACAACCTGTAAGACACTAAACACACACAAATGCACTGTAGACGCGTCCTCATAACAGAGACACGTCCTTATGTCTCCACGTGTCAGTGAAATGGATCCTGGAGGTTTTTCTGGTTTTCTGACTCGGAACCAGAAGAAGCTTCCAGCAGCCTTCAGTTTGTTTTAGAGCTTCTTCTCCGTCAGCACGTATTAAAACAGCCAGAGATATCCCAGAATGCTTCAGTCCGTCACATGACCTCTGAACCTGCTGCTATTTCCACACAGTGTATTAATAGACTGTTTTCAGCAGCTGAGCATCAGAACGCACACATTTATTCACTGAACGTGTTACTGATGAGCAGATGAAGAACGCGGTGATGTCCACAAACTTTTGTCCATGTTGTATATAAGCACATTGATGATCTCCGTCTGTGTTTCAGGTATCTCCAACCCCAAACAGCCCAAAGATGGAGCCAAGAACTTCACCTTCGACTATTCATACTGGTCCCACACAACGGTGATCACACACACACACACACACACACACACAGAGTAAAACATTCATCATATGAACATTGCTAATAACCAGAGTTGTGTGTTTGTGTGTCTGCAGACTGAAGACCCCGGCTTTGCGTCTCAGAGACAGGTGTATAAGGACATTGGAGAGGAGATGCTGCTGCACGCCTTCGAAGGTAAAGATGACCTGCAGCATGCTAATGCTAATCATACCAGACCTGTAGCTTGAGATGTTAGCATTAATGCTAATCATTTTATCTTCTTAATGTTTCTGTTCTAATGATGCTACAGATGCCGATGCTAAGGATAATGCTAATGGTATTTATGATACTGACCCTAACATCTATGCTAATGCTAATAGTATCAAGATTGCCACAGCCCCCGCTAGCATCTGTAGTATCAGTAGAATTAACGGTAATGATGCTGCTCATGTTGATCTTTTTCCTGAAGCTGCAGCTTCAGAATTAGCACTTTATCTCATATGTATATCTGTTTTTCATTATTTTACCAACGTTCTTGTATTTTTTTTCCAGGATACAATGTGTGTATTTTTGCTTATGGACAGACTGGAGCAGGAAAGAGCTACACCATGATGGGCAAACAGGAGCCTGGACAGGAAGGCATCATCCCTCAGGTAACATCTCAGGTGTTCTGCTGCTCCTTCTGAAGAAAAACTACAACAAGGAAATCAATGTATCATCCAGAGTTGGATTTTTAAGGATCCGCCTGTTCACCGCTAAACAAACTCACAAACAGAAAGATAAGATTCAACAACACTGCCCAAATGTCCATGAACGCACCACAAGTCTCCGTCATCACTTCCTGTTGGGTCTGTTGTGTTGGGGGTTTCAGTAGATTGTCTTTAACTGACCGTCACTGTTGTTGGTCTTCGATGGTCAACAGGCTGGAGACTTAGCTCCCTGTTAGCTCCCTGTTAGCTCTCTGTTCACCTGAGTCCATCCGTTGGTTTCTGGGCGGAGCCTCACTGATGACTGTCTCTGTGTTGTCCAGCTGTGTGAGGACTTGTTCCAGAGGACAGGAGAGAACACGGATCCTGATCTGACCTATTCTGTGGAGGTAAACTCACCGTGTCACCTGAACTCAGGCCACCTCTGTCACTGAGTGTCCATCAGCTGATCCCCCTCTCTTCCTCCTGCAGGTGTCTTACATGGAGATCTACTGTGAGCGGGTCAGGGATCTTCTGAATCCAAAGTCCCAGGGGACTCTGAGGGTTCGAGAGCATCCCATCCTGGGACCGTACGTGGAGGACCTGTCCAAACTGGCCGTGACCGGATTCACAGACATCCGGGACCTGATGGACGATGGGAACAAAGCTCGGTCGGTTATTATTGATTATTTGTTTTGTTCTTGTACTCGACGGCGTCAGTCTTATTTTCTATTTACGAAGGAAGTCTGTAGAGAAAGTCAAAGACTGAACACGAAGCAGATTAGTTGACTGAATGAATCAAGGTATTTTATTTTATTTTCAACTTGAAACTGGATCCACAATGAGACCGGCTCTCACAATCACTTCCTGTCGTTGTGTTAGATAAGTAAATTAATGAGACGGGGGGATATTGGCTTTGGAGCACGAATGCAAACACACGTTTTACAGGTTCTCCAGGGGATGCTGAAGGGTGTGCTGGGAAATGTTTGAAAGTTTCTGTCTCTGCAGCATCAAATTCAAATCCTAAAATCATGTCTTTGGAGTTATTGGCTGTCACTCTGTTGTTATGTGGCTGATTATCTGGACCTGACTGGTCACTCATTCCAGGACGGTTGCGGCCACAAACATGAACGAGACGTCGTCCAGATCACACGCCGTCTTCACCATCGTCTTCACCCAGAAACGACGAGACCAGATGACCAGCCTGGACACTGAGAAGGTGTGTCCTTGTTCCGTCCTCTTGAGGACATTTGACCTAATTTTAACTTTAATCAAACTGACTATCTTCTCTTCAGGTCAGTAAGATCAGTCTGGTCGACCTCGCTGGAAGCGAGCGAGCTGATTCGTCTGGAGCAAAGGGCATGAGGCTCAAGGTCAGAGGTCACAGGTGTCACGCCGATGCGGTCTTAAATAAAATCTCTGATTTCAGAATGAAATTAGATTAATTTTTCTGTATAGGAAGGAGCCAACATCAACAAATCTCTGACCACGCTGGGAAAAGTGATATCAGCTTTGGCTGAAATGGTGCGTCGACACTTTTGATATTTATACCGACGTCAAAGTTCTGGAAATAAAAGTTTGTGACAAAGTTTTGTCTTCTCTCCTCTGCAGCAGAGCAGCAAGAAGAGGAAAAGTGATTTTATCCCCTACAGAGATTCTGTTCTGACCTGGTTACTGAAGGAAAACCTGGGTAAGATCCTCTATCAGTATGAATGTGTGGGACCAGGTTTTCCTCACAGGGTCTGTGAACACAAACAGGACATCAGAATAAAGTTTGGATGTTGGTTTGTTTCAGGAGGAAACTCTCGGACGGCCATGATAGCCGCTCTAAGTCCTGCTGACATCAACTACGAAGAAACGCTGAGCACTCTGAGGTCAGACATGGACTCTTATTGTTTCAAATCCTGCGTTTTCAGGGCAGGCCGGCTGAGGGTTGTCTAGTTTGATCTGATCTGGTCTGATCTGGGCTCATGTGGTTCCAGATATGCTGACCGCGCCAAACAGATTCGTTGTAACGCCGTGATCAACGAAGATCCAAACGCCAAACTGATCAGAGAGCTGAAGGCTGAAGTGGAGCGACTCAGGAACCTGCTGTTCTCTCAGGGCCTGCAGGAGCTGCTGGATAACGCTGGTAGGTCCCATTTTACTGAGACAGCTCACTGACACACACACACACACTGATAAAGACACTGTAGTGGTATACACACTCTACTGTGTGTGTGTGTGTGTGTGTGTGTGTGTGGGGGGGGTTATTTAAACATGGCATGTTTGGCATGTCTGTGTGCTGTATGCTCTGAATGAGGTATTTACAGACGATAGCAACTGTGTGTGTGTGTGTGTGTGTCTGTGGGTGTGGGTGTGTTGGGGGGGGGTAAGCGGATACTTACAAGCTGTTCTTTACATAACCAGGATAACAAAGATTCCCTCTCCTTTAAGAAGGACACCTGACTCTATCTCTCTATCTCTCTAAAGTCAATAACAACAACGGCTCTGGGGGCGTTGCAGGTGTCAGCCCCTCCCCCCTGCAGCTGGCTCTTAATGCAGCCAATGGAATAGCACCTGAAAATGGCTCCGCCCCTCCAGGTGAATGAACATAACATATGAGCTCTGGTCGCAGACAGTGATAAACTTTAATGGGACACATTCTGATCTCCTTCCTTCGTTCACACAGCTACAGGTGAGTCTGTGTCCCAGGGGGACGCCCCTGCTGACCCCCGCCTGATTGATGATGGAGAGGAAGGAGAGGAGGCTGTTGGCACGGAGACCATCAGTAAAGAGGAAGCAGCTGAGAGACTGCTGGTAGGATCAGGGTCTGATTTCCCTGATGGCCTAAATCAAAGGTTTGGACTGACCTGACTGTGTGTGTGTGTGTGTGTGTGTGTTGTAGGAGACAGAGAAGATTATTGCCGAGCTGAATGAAACGTGGGAAGAGAAACTAAGAAAGACGGAGTCTATTCGTCTGGAGAGGTGACGTTTGTTGTGGTTTTACTTCAGCAGGTTGTTGAAGAGACGATGACCTCAACAATGAAACCTTTCTCTCTCTCTCTCTCTCTCTCTCTCTCTCTCTCTCGGCCACAGAGAGGCGCTGCTGGCAGAGATGGGCGTGTCCATTAAAGAAGATGGTGGGACGTTGGGCGTCTTTTCTCCTAAAGGAGTGAGTTCCCCTCTTAACTTTCCCTTCTGTGACATCACTGTGGAAACTGGAGCTGGATCAGCTGCTTCGTTCTGGTTCCAGATCTGGAGCCAGTTTTAATGTGTGTGTGTGTGTGTGTGTGTGTGTAGACGCCTCACCTGGTCAACCTGAATGAAGACCCTCTGATGTCAGAGTGTCTCCTGTACTACATTAAGGAGGGATTCACCAGGTCAGACTGACTTTAATGACCTCAGTCAGTTTAAATGTTAACTGGAGACTGAGTTCAGATATTGTTGATCATCATACCTGAGGAGATGATGATGATGAAGGTCAGTGATGGCTGCTTGTGTTTCAGGGTGGGGCAGCAGGATGTGGACATCAAACTATCCGGTCACTTCATAAAAGAGATCCACTGTGTGTTTGTCAGTGAGACCAATGAGCAGGGAGAAGGTGAGACAGCTGTGTGTGTGTGTGTGTGTGTGTGTGTGTGTGTGTGTGTGTGTGTGTGTGTGTGTGTGTGTGTGTGTGTGTGTGTGTGTGTGTGTGTTCAATGAGTGACTCTGTTTTTCTCTCTCTGTAAAAGCTGCCAGGAAATCTGTCAGGTATCGTTTTAACTGTTGTTGTTATTAGTTGGTTGCCATGGTGACATCACCTTCATGTTCACACCCGTATTTCCTGTGCCCCCCGGTGTGTCTGATTGTGCTCTTCTGTCGAGGTTTTTGCGTTGACTTGTGTTTGGTTCTGACCTGCAGTCGTGGTCACTCTGGAGCCGTTAGTCGGCGCCGAGACGTACGTCAACGGGAAGCAGATCACCGAGGCCGTCATCCTCAAACAAGGTGACGTCACATCGACTGTGACATGATGACATCACCGTTCAGTCTCTGACCGCTCACCTCCTGCTGTCTGTCCCGTCTACAGGAAACCGCATCGTGATGGGGAAGAACCACGTGTTCCGGTTCAACCACCCGGAGCAGGCGAGGCTGGAGAGGGAGCGCAGCGTCACGGCCGACCAGCAGGCGGAGCCAGAGGACTGGAACTACGCCCAGAGGGAGCTGCTGGAGAAACAAGGCATCGACATCAAGCTGGAGATGGAGAAGAGGTGAGACCTGGACCCAGACCTGGACCTGGACCTAGTCCTGTCCTGGACGGACCTGGTCTCACCTGGTCCTAAATGTGTGTTTCAGGCTGCAGGACATGGAGTCTCAGTATCGCAGAGAGAAGGAGGAGGCTGATCTTCTGCTGGAGCAGCACAGACTGGTACGTCTCCTCAGCAGGACTGGAGCCCCTGAACTGGGTTAAACCTGACCGTGTGTGTGTGTGTGTGTGTGTTCAGTATGCTGACAGTGACAGCGGAGACGACTCAGACAAACGGTCCTGTGAGGAGAGCTGGAGGCTGATTTCCTCCCTGAGAGAGAAGCTGCCTGCTAACAAGGTAAACACACCTGTCAGTCTCACCTGTCTCGTCTGTCTGTCTCCTCCTGTCTGTCTCACCTGTCTGTCTCCTCCTGTCTGTCTCACCTGTGTCAGGTGCAGTCCATAGTGAAGCGCTGTGGCCTCCCCAGCAGTGGGAAGAGGAGGGAGCCTCTCAGAGTCTATCAGATCCCTCAGAGGAGGAGAATCAGCAAAGACCCCAAACGAGTCACGATGGACGACCTTCGTATGCAGGCGGTCAAAGAGATCTGCTACGAGGTCTGACACACACACACACACAGATTCAATGGACTGGTTATATCACAGTGATGGAGCCTCCATTAACACCCCCCCCCCCCCCCCCCCCCAGGTGGCTCTGGGAGACTTTCGTCACTCCCGTCAGGAGATCGAGGCGCTTTCCATCGTCAAGATGAAGGAGCTCTGCCGAATGTACGCCAAGAAGGACGCCAACGAGAGGGAGAGCTGGAAGGCCGTGGCCCAGGACGTCTGCGACACCGTGGGCATCGGAGAGGAGAGGAGCCCCCCCACTGAGGAGGGAGGAGGAGGAGGGGAAGTAGCAGGAGAGTCGGGGGAGGGAGGAGAGAAAGGAAAAGTGTACGACCTGAAGGCCCACATCGATAAACTGACGGACATTTTGGAGGTGAGTGACATCACATGGCGTCACACATGGCCACATTCAGTTTGACCCCCCCGGTCTAAAACTGATCCGGACTCATCTCAGATCTGTCATCGCCATCCATCAAACTCTGGAGGGGTGAAAATATAAAGCCGTAATATTAAATATAAACCTTCCAGGAAGTGAAGCTGCAGAACAACATGAAGGACGAGGAGATCAAAGCTCTGAGGGACCGAATGATCAAGATGGAGAGCATCATACCTGTGCAGGTGCGTTCGCCGGTCACTTCCTGTGACATCAGCTGTTCGTCAAGCAGCAGCCGCTCACCGAATCCCCTCCGTGCCCTTCATTTCTAGGACGATGAAGTGAACGGTGAGGAGGGCGGGTCTCCTCAGATGGATGGCAGCAGGGGCGGCGACGGGCCCGTCCAGCCAGAGATCAGAGTTCAGCGGCTGATGGACGAGGACCCGGCGTTCCGGAGAGGACGCCTCCGCTGGCTGAGGCAGGAACAGCAACGGCTCCTGAACCTGCAGCAGCAGAACATCGCCAAGAAACTGCGAGGCCAGAACCAGAGCCAAGGTGAGCCCCCCCCCCCCCCCCCCCAAAAGACAGACACACACAAACACACAGTGTGTGTGTGACACTCTGATCACTCTCCCCCACCTTACCCCTCCAGGTCAGAACGCCCCCAATGTCCCTGTTCACCTCCCCGGGACTGGACGCTTCATCCCTCCCCAAGAATGCAAGCTGAAGTTCCCCTTTAAGAGTAACCCCGCCCACCGATTGTCATGGGGACCAGCCAGCGCCGCCCTGCAGGCCCTGGGTCTGGGTGAGGGGGGTGAGGGGGGAGAACAGCACGAGGAGGGGAGAGGAGGAGGGGAGGGGAAAGGTTCTCCCTCCCCCCCTCCTGCTCAGGGTCAATCTCCTGCTCTCTTGCCCCTCCCCTTCCAAGTCCCGCCCCCTCGCATGCGCACCCCCAGCCCTCATCGTGCCTGGCAACAGCGTAACCAAGGCAACCAGGGTAACCAGGGCGGCTTCCTCTACCATCAGCAGGGCAACAACCAAAACCACCAGCGCCGCTACCGCCGCAACTCTCTGGACAGCTCCACCCATGGCAACAGTAACTACGACAACAACCAGCATCACAGCGGTGGTGGTGGAGGCGGTCACCAGGGGCGACCAAGGCAGAGAAGGGGTGTATCTCCTGGACCCGGGGGGGAGAGAGGAGGCGGGAGAGGAGGAGGAGGAGGAGGAGGAAGCAGAGACAGAGACAGAGACAGAGATAGAGATGGAGGCCTCCATTACAATCACCGGCAGCACCATCAGTTACACCATCATCCCTACTACAACCCCCATAATGCACCATTCCAGCCTGGACTTAACCCCAACTACCACAGCCTGCCACGCTCTGGGGCCCCTCCCCCCACTGCTGACATGCTGCTGGGGGCGGGGCTAGCACCAGGGGGGTGGGGCTTCACCACCCCACCCAGGATGAGACGTCAGTTCAGCGCACCGGACCTCAAAAACAACAAGGAGACCCCCATCTGACCTCTGACCCCCGGAGGTCTCTGACAGGCTGTGTGTGTGTGTGTGTCTGTCTGTCCGTGTGTGATTGTGTTTAGATTCCTCCTAGCATTTAAGTTAGCGAGGGTTAGCAGTTGCCATAACAACACTGTTTTAATGAAAGGTGGATTTATTTTCTTTTTGTTTGTCAGATGGAAGATGGAAGTTTATTGGTTTTTATTGATCCGATTGATTGCTGATATCGATGATGTCGTTGTCTCAATCAGTTGTTTATGATGAGGGGCCTGAAGGCTGACTGTTAGCACCTGAAGCTAGCTCCTGTTAGCTCCCCTGTTGTTTTAGTGTGTTGGTTTGATGGTGTTTGTTCTTGTAGCCCCTCTGTTTTAGCCGCTGTTAGCCCAGGAGGCTAACCTGCTTACTTCACACTGAAACCTGTGTTAGCTCTGGCTAGTCAGTTAGCAGCAGGAGGAGCTATTCAGGTGTTCGAGCTAACAGGTTATGAGGTCAAATGCTACACAAGCCTAGCCTAGCCTAGCTGAGTGCAGCTAAGGTGGGGTTAATGATATATGGAGGTAAGTGTGAGCTATGAACCAAAGACAGCTGCTCTGTGGCGCCTCCTGCTGGAGAGCAGAGAGCTGACAGACGGAGGAGGTGCTGAGGTTGTAAATGTTGAGCTCGCATTTTGACCTTTTTAAAGCATTGTGTGTATATTTGAAGTGTTTTGTGATTTTATTTGTTTCTATAGAGATGAATCTATTTTTAAAAAAAGGCTGCGACATGAAACGTTCACTGTCTCTGGCAATCGTGGGAAACCTAGTAAGTGATAACTGATGTGCAATGCATTATGGGGGATAAAGAATGAAACTTGATGCGTATTAGTTTACGTAGGGCCGTGTTAGCAAGGAATTCTGGGAAAAGTAGTCAGAAGGAAGAAATGACAATGAGATCCAGGAAGAGAAGCCGTGACGTGTCATGTGACGTCATTCTGACGGAGGGTGGGGACTAAAGTGCTGCGTTCGAGAGACATCGGGAAGTTGGAAACAGTCATATGATGTTGTGTTTAATTTCACGTTAAAGAAACCTTTTTTAAAGGTTCATGCTGTAAATTATTTTCCTTTGGGTTGTTAGTCGACTGATTTGTCCCGAGCTCGGTCTTCAGTCCTTCACTTTAAAAGTGACTGATGAAAACTGATCAGAATTAATTCAACAGGTTTCAGTCATAGAAAGTTCTTTTTGCTGTTGTGTTCACAGCCCCTCTAAAATATAGGAATTGCACAATTTTCCAGTTCCTGCGTCACAGTGAACGCAGCACGGCTGTGTTTGACCTGTGGGGGGAGATGCCCCGCCCCACGCAGATCAAAGCATGGTGGGAGATGACGAGTGGAGCGTTTTGTTGCTCCGTGAATTTGGGAGAAATGAGGTCAGAACCAGCCAATGGGAGCGCTCCCTGTGGCCGGTCAGCCGGTCCAGGAGGGGAGTCGCCATGACGACGATGACAAATACACAAGGACTGATGGTGATTGGCCTGACAAGCGTGACATCAGCAGAATTTTGTCCACATCTTGTTTTGCTTTGGTGTCTCTGCTGCCGACCAATAATGGGACAATCTTACCTTTGTAACCTGCTGCCACTGCCGGGGCTGATGGGAAATGATGTTTTATCTTTACTTCTGTTGTTTTGGCTTTTTTTCTTTGTTTCAGATAGTTTGTCTATCCCTCGCTCTGATTGGCTGTTTTCTTTGGTATTCATTTGCTTTATGTATTTTACGCCGCTACGTGTTCGACCTTTGCTTTATGATGTCATCACGCCATCATCACTATTATTAATATAATTATATAAAGTGTCATTAATATCGGGTTCTTGTGGGCGCTGCTAAAGGGAGTCACTTCACCCTCATGCAACCGCCTGAGTGTGTCGTTGTGTGTGTTTGTGTGTGTGTGGTCGAGTGTGTAGTTGTGTGTTGGATGCCTGCGTGTTTGTTTGTCTGTCTGTGTGTGTGTTTCCCGGTTCATTTAGAATCATAATCTAAAGTTTTTTTTCTTTCATGAAGCGGATTTTATTGTTTTTGTTTGTTTATGTTTGATTTGGAGGGGGGGGGGGGGGGTGGGGGGGGTCTGTAGTTGCAGAATCCAGAACATTCTAGAACAGTCTCGCTCACTGGCCCCGCCCATTCCTGACACCTCTGCTCCAATTAGAAACATCACAGCATGATGTCACTTCAGGACTGTGGGACACAGACGTGATGACATCATAGTCGAGCCCTCCTCCCATTGGTCAGAGTTGTTGTGTCTGTTGTTTTTGTTGTATCAGGAACCAAACTCAGGCTCTACCTGCAGACAACATGATGGCAATAAACTGAAAAAACAAACATGCCTTCGCTCCTCATTCTCTGGCTCCTCGGTTTTCAGCTGCAGCGTCAGAGTTCTCCTGAACGTCACAGATTTATAATAAATTATTAAACACAACTTTTCTCAACAAACTTACACAAAACGAGAAAAAAAACAAAGAAGAAAAACGTGTAAATAATCAGAATCATCAGACGTGTAGAAGTATCTCACTGTTAACAGGCCACTGGGGGCGTGGCCTACTAAACCTTTAATTTTCATCAGTTTAATGACGTCTGTCGTCGGTGTTAAACCGAAACAGGAATGTCCATTTTTGGTAGTAGCCCATGTGGGCGTGGCCAGCTATGCCAGAAAAACAGCGACGTCATGGCCCAGGTTGTCTGTGTGGTCACATGACTGGAAGCTCCATCAGCGTCAAAGTCACTGAGACGGAGGAGACACACTCAGGCCTATCACTTCCTGCCCCGGCACACACACACACACACACACACACTCACTCCCCCCTCTTTATCCCTCATCTCTCCTCAAACCGTCTCAGTCCTTCAGGAGCGTCTGTTCACAATGCAGCTCTTCCTCCTCTTCCTCTTGTCTCGCGTTGCCATGGTCACAGCAGCGGCAGGTTGCCACAGCGACAGGGACAAGGACCACCGGCCGAGGGAGAACTGCACGGCAGCCGGCCTCAGTGACATCCCTACGGGATTCGAACCAGCGACCGAGGTAACGCACAACACACTGACTGCTGGTGACACAAACTGAACCAACTCAGTTTAATTAAGATAAAACTGTGAAGTGAAGCCTTAAAGCTTCGTCGTTATCTAATCTAGAAGTCAGTCAGACTGCACTGAAGTCTATGGGAAAATGTCCCTCCTCCTCTCTGATGAGTTTATGGTCTCAGTCTCTAGTTTACAGTCTTCAACACAACATGAAGTTCATTTTTTAAATGCAGCTGCATTTAGAGGGCGGAGGGGAGGTGAAAGTACAGAGTAGTTTCAGAGTCAGCGGTTCGGTCCTGTGAGGTCTGACGGTCGGTGATGGTTCTTCTGGTGTCAGATAGAAAACATCATCAGACTCCATCTCACACTTCGTGGAACAAACAGGAGAAACGTTTCTCTGAAGACGAGGCGCTTCCTGTCATGAGACTGGCCGTTATCTGGGACAAACAGCTCACACAATGTGGGAAACTTTCCTGAGCTCTGATTGGATGAAGGCTTTGACTGACAGCTTAGACAATTGCTGCCTGTTTAGCTCTGATAAGACAGTTTGACAGGAAACTCTGAGAGCGCTTCATGTTTTCTTCTTCTGCGGTCTGTTTTGTTTGTAGGTTCTGTTGTTTCCCAGGAACCAGTTCTCCGGTCTGACCTGGTCATCCTTCCAGTATTTTCCACAGATCTATGAAATCGACCTCACAGCCAACAAGGTGCCTGCAGATCCGTTTTCATCCGGCCTCACTGAGGTCAAGACGTTCGACCAGCATCATGTTCAGGACTGAGTTGTGTTTGTGCTGCAGGTCCCAGAGGTGGCCCCCAGCTCGGGCCCCGTCCTGCCCAGCCTGCGTGTCCTCCGTCTGGGCTCCAACCTTCTGACGGCCCTTCCTGACGACTCCTTCTCCGCCTGCCCCGGCCTGACGGAGCTGTACCTGGAGAAGAACAACATGGAGAGGCTGAGCGACGGGACCTTCTCCGGTCTCAGCAAACTGGAGGTCAGTGTGTTCGCAGGTTTGGAATCTAATCGAGAGAAAAAGTCAGAGACTGTAAACATTTGGTGCTGATGTCGCCCGCTAGATCTTGGACCTGTCATCCAATCGGATCCGAGTGCTTCCGGCTCAGATGCTCCACCCCCTTCCGGCCATCGAGACCATCTACCTGGAGATCAACAAGGTGAGAGGACGACGGCGGCGAGTCACCCTCTGCCGGAGGCCGACCCGTCTAAACCTGCAGGACGACCTTTGTGTTTCAGATCAAAGTGATGCCCGATGATTGGTTCAGCATGAAGGAGGAGGTGCCTTATCTGTACCTCTCAGCCAATCCCTGGCTCTGCTCCTGCTCCCTCGGTTACCTGCGACGATACCTGGATGACTACGAACTCAACGTCTACGTCCGCGACGGCCCGCTCATCAAGGCCGACGGAGAGAGTGTGGTGAGTGAAGATGAGCCGTCATGTTTGGTCTCAGCCAATCAGAGCGGGGCGGTTCAGTCCAGGGACAGGAGTCCAAGTCCTGGTCACTGAGGACAGATCCGGACCACCTGGACCGGATCTAGACGACCTTTGACATCTCGTCCAAAAAGTTTCATCGGTTCTGACTGACGGGAGGAAACCAGATACTTAACCTCACTGTGTGTGTGTTTGTGTGTCTGTGTGTGTCTGCCTGTGTGGTGGGACTCTGGTTGTTGACCTTTTGTCTACAGGTGTGTGACTCTCCGCCGTCCCTCAAAGGGAAACCTCTCCTGACTCTGGAGGAATCTGATCTTTGTTCAACTTCATCAGGGCCGAACGGCGACATCGACCCGCCGACAACCGACTCTGTAGGAGCAAAAATGGCCACCATTTTTGCTTCTCCTCCTCCTCCTTCTTCTCCTCCTCCTCCTCCTCCTCCTCCTCCTCCTTCTTCTCCTCCTCCTCCTCCTCCTCCTCCTCCTCCTTCTTCTCCTCCTCCTCCTCCCCCTCCCCGTCCTTCTCCTCCTCCTCCTCCTTCTTCTCCTCCTCCTCCTCCTCCCCGTCCTTCTTCTCCTCCTCCTCCTTCTTCTCCTCCTCTAACTCCTCCCCGTCCTTCTCCTCCTCCCACCACCCTTTTTCCTCCGTCAGTCTCTCCTCCTGGGACGCCGTCTTCCTTCCAGCTCCAGACGGTCTACCACAGAGTGGTCACCTGGTCCTGGTATCAAACCTTCACCCATTTTGTTGAATGGTCGGAGGAGGAGATCAGAGTGGGGGGGTCGTCTGTTGGGTCACATTCTTCTCGTCCGATCAGTCCCTCGACTGAAGGTTATGTTAACACACCGACCGCCGCGCCCACCGAACTCGAGGCGACGCTAGAGCTCCAGGTGCCTACGACCACCGAAGGAAGCTCATTGATGCCTCCGTGGGTCGTCATGGAGACCGCCAGCATCCGACAGCGAGGGGAAGTCGGAGCTGCCGGGGTTTTCTGTTTTTGGCTCTTTGCAGCAAACGTGCTGCTGTGCATGGCGTCTGCAGCGTGCACGGCAACGACTCTGACGAAGCTGGTGGTCTGGTACCGGAGGGCGGGGCTCGCCCAGAGGAGGGGAGGAGAAGAGGGAGTGAGCCTGATGACGTACCAGAGGAGGGAGGAGGGAAGAGGAGGAGGAGGAGGAGGAGTTATAGCGCTCTATCGTTCCATTCTCTTCATCCACAGAGACGGAGATGAAGCTCTGGAGAAGGAAGATGGAGGGAAGGAGGGAGAGAGACTTGTTGTCACGCTGGAGCCGACAGGAAGTGATGACATGAGGAGAGAAGAAGAAGGAGGAAGAGGAAGGAGGGAGGAGACGGGCGTTTACAGGAAGACGATGTACCGGCTGGTGAGCAGAGAGCAGCAGGTCGACGGGTGGATGGACGTGACGGAGGAGAGTCGGGTCGCTGCTGATGATGGGGGGGGTAGGGACAGACTGAGGAGCGGGGGCGGAGCCTCTTCCAGGAAACGCTACAGTGTGATTCTGAGGGAAGAGAGGGGAGGGAGGGAGGAGCGGGACTGGGTGGTCGGTGGTTGGGAGGTAAAAGACGGGGGAGGGGAGGAGCTCAGGAGCAGCTGGGGGGAGTGGCTGGCACACTACTTACCCAGCATGCCGTGGGGAGTGACGCCGCCTCTGGAGGGGGAGGGGCCTCAATGAGTTCTACACCTTCAACATCAAATGATTGCTTCCCCT
The DNA here is from genome assembly GCA_034769265.1 of Remorina albescens. NCBI lineage: Eukaryota > Metazoa > Chordata > Actinopteri > Carangiformes > Echeneidae > Remorina > Remorina albescens. Next base: position 16,208,623 of record CM068495.1, read on the forward strand.
AAAAGAGGCGGGGCCACACCTGTCACTCAGACTGAGAGTCCGCCTTCCGCCACGGTGCAAAAATACATTTTGAATATTGATAAATTTGATTTGATCAAATAAAATAATAAATGAAAAGACGACTGAATGATGTTTTATTATTGGAGAGAAAAACACAAACTATGTTTAAATGCACATTAAATATTCATTTTCCTGAAGATCTTTGTTGCAGCCGTCAGTTTTCTCCAAACTGAACTCTCTTTATGAAAATTCCCTTTCAGGGTTTTCTGTTTTAGTAAAGATTTTAAAATAACAGCAATCATTGTTTCCTCTTCAGGTGTTTTCATCAAAACTTCATGTTCATGAAACTTTATCTGAAAAAGGAAAAAATCTGATTTTTCTCATTCCAGACTTTTAAACGCAGAATTCATTCAACATGATGTTAGCAGGCAGTTTAACCCCAACGTTCCCTCAGTGACTCACAGGTGACAGCTGATGACATCATCATCAATGACTCATGTTACCATGTGACAGGAAACACACCTGGGGCCTGGACCACGAAGCTGGACTTCAGCCTAGCGAGGTAACTTCCGGGTTTTCAGTGTCACGAAGCTGGCTTAGTTTTTATTGGGTACGTTGCCACGGTGACAGAGTTAACCCGTTCTGTAGACAGATACAGATTCTAATCCAAGGTTGAACCACTGAAACTTTTTGTCTCGGCTGCAGACACAAACACATCCTCTGATCTCAGTGAGGAGAAGTGTTGACAGAATAAAGACACTCAGATATTTAGAGCATTAGAGGCTTTGGAGCTGATTTTTCATCATTACTGTTCCAAAGAATGAGCAGAACTCCTGAAAACACCTGAACGTGATCAGATCAGACTGAAAAAAGCTGCAGCAGAGTTCATAGTTAGTCTGTGTTATCTGGTCCTGCAGGATCATTTGTTATGTTTCCTGGTTCAGCTCAGTTCAGGCTGAACTGTGAGCTCGGTACAAACTGTTCAGATCGTGACTGTGACTGATTAAAGTTCAGGTGTGTTTGGTTTATCTGGTCGAACAGGTTTAAGGTGTGATCGTCAGTCTGTACAGCTGAAGGTCCTTTAGGGTTAGGATGAGATCAGATAAAACACTTATTTATTTAGAATGAAAGTAAAAAATCTGACATCAGACAACTTAAACACAACAGAAGATTTGTTTTTATTTGATATATTTTTCATGTGAAGCCACTGAGGCTGATTTAATATAAACATTTGATTTAGCTGAAACAGGAAGAAGTTAGTTTTTAATATTTTCTGACTGTATAAGTTTTAATTCCTCCATTAAAAACTACAGATCATGTTCTCCAGATGTAAAATATCATGTTTTAATACAAAACAATTTGTGTGTTTGATGTGTTTTAATTTGTGTGCTGTTTGAGGTGAACGAGCTTTATAAATATAAACATATTAACATATTTATCTGGAACAGGAATTAATGTGAAATAATACAAATGAGAATAACAGTTGAGCTGCATGTCAATAAAACTGATATTACAGCAAATCAGATAAACTCTGAATGCAGAAAGTGACAGAAAGACCAAAACCAAAGTTACAACACAACAGAGACCTGAACTACAGTTCTTCAGTTCATATTCACCACCGTCATCAGCTTTGTGCTTTTTCTAATGAAGCTTCATTAAATTTCAATCAATGAAATCTCATTATTTTTCAACAGCTTGCTTTATTAGCAGTCTTTATTTTACATTCACCCTTTTAGTTTTTGAGCTTTTGAATTTTTCAGATTGTTTCCTGATAACTGTATTTTTGTTTACTGACTGAACATCTGGACAGACCTGCTGCAGATGTTTTACTCTTCAAACAGTCTCAGTAAAGATGGATGCGACGCTTCAACACAAACTGGATGAATCCAGAACCACTGAGCAGGAAACCCCACCACAGAGATCCTGGTCCAGGATGAGAGTTTTTCAGGGACTTTTTTCACGTGTCTTATGTTTAATGAAGACACATGAAGTTATGGACCTGAAGGACTCTCACTAATGATGGACAACACAGCCATCAGAGACTCAGGTGATGTGAATTGCTCTTAGTCTGGCCCAACCATGGGAGACTCCACACGGGGCTGGACACAAATTATCCCAAAAGAGAATGTTTGGTGATGGTGACACCGATTTTAAACATTGGGATATTTTGATATAAATTATTTACGGCATCCGTCACTGACTTTCATCACAGGTAGCTGTCGTTACTTCATTGTACTCGATCAAAAGGAGCAGAACACAACAGTTTTTTAAATGTCCTTATCAATATCAGAGTTATATCAAACCAGATTCAGACGTTTCTTGGGATATAACTTTCAGCCATATTCTCCAAATCAGATTTATTTATAGAGCGCCAAATCATAACAAAGTTACATCAAGGAACTTTACATCCCTATGCTCTACAGTAGTCCAGCTTAGTCGTTACGAATGCGTGGACTAGTTTTTCTGCATCCTCTCTCAAGAGGATGTTTCTGATTTTCCTAATGTTTCTCAGGTGAAAGAAAGCTGCCCTACTGACTTGCTTTATGTGAAAGACAAAGGACATGTCCTGGTCAAAGGTTACTCCAAGGTTTCTTGCAGTGGAGCTGGAAGCCAAAGTAATGCCATCCAGACTGATTAGATGATTAGATAGGGTTTCTCTAAGGTGCTTAGGGCCGAGTACGATAACTTCAGTTTTGTCAGAATTTAGAAGTAAAAAATTATGGGTCATCCAGACTTTTATGTCTGCAGTCTGACTATCTGACTAACTTCATTTGGTTTCATTGATAAATACAGCTATAACTCCCATGATTCTTTGAGCACGCAAACCCCTCCACCACGTTAAGGTGGCAATTCGAGGAGGGGACTCTGTGAAGACGGTTCCTGTTTAGTAGATTTGGATTCCTCCGGTTTGTGTTGCAGCTGAACTTCAGGTCTGTCTTTACAGAGACTGTGTTTGTCTGCTGAAGCTGAGCTCTGATGATGACCTGCAGCTGAAGGTGAACAGAAGTAGTTCCTCCACTTCCTGGTTAGATGGACCAGCTAGCAGCAGGTTTTTATTAACTATTATCTATGGGTTGGTTTCTGAAGATCAGAACACCAACAAGAATCAAAACCAAAGCAGCTGGGAGCAGCACACCAGGATATAGAGCCGTGTGTCCTCCCTCCTCTTTTGGACCTGCAGAGAGAATCAGTTGATCTGTCAGCTGTCAGGAAGGTGATGGTTAGGGTTAGAACAGAATCCACGTCAGTCTGGACTTTACTGACTCACCTTTCTGAACAACTTTCAGGTTGATGGTTCTGATTGGATCAGTCTTTAAAATGGCTCTCTCCTTCCTGGAGTTTTTTTGGAAAACTCGACAATGATAACTTCCTGAGTCAGTTGCGATCACGTTCTTCAGAATCAGAGACACGTCACCGTCACTGATGTCTGTTTTTTCCAACATCACCCGGTCTTTAAAAGATGGATCCTGCTGATCTGGGTAAGATCTCCCATCTCTGTAGAGAAAGATGTATTTTTCATCCAGATCTGATCTGGTCCACTCAACAACTATGATGTTCCCTTTGTTGGTCACTATACATTTCAGAGTGACATCATCTCCAGGTTCAGCTGTTTGGTTGAGCACTAGGAGAAGAACCAGAGAGGTTAACAAACCTGAACCAAAATCTGAGGCCAAGATTTTCTGGCAATCTGTGTTTTTGTGGTTATAATATAGTCCTGGGTCCAAAAGCAAACAAAGGAGAAGCTCCAAACTACTAAATAGTTTGACAAACATAACTTTTATCCCACCATCACAATTTGTAATTGAAAATGACAGACACAGAGAGACAGAGACAGAGGGACAGAGAGACAGAGACAGAGACAGAGACAGAGAGACAGAGACAGACACAGGGACAGAGAGACACAGAGACAGAGACAGAGACAGGGACAGAGAGACAGAGACAGAGACAGAGACAGAGACAGAGAGACAGAGAGACAGACACAGGGACAGAGAGACACAGAGACAGAGACAGAGACAGGGACAGAGAGACAGAGACAGAGACAGAGACAGAGACAGAGAGACAGAGAGACAGGGACAGAGAGACAGAGACAGAGACAGACACAGGGAGACAGAGACAGAGACAGAGACAGAGACAGGGACAGAGAGACAGGGACAGAGAGACAGAGACAGAGACAGAGACAGAGACAGAGAGACAGAGAGACAGGGACAGAGAGACAGAGACAGAGACAGACACAGGGAGACAGAGACAGAGACAGAGAGACAGAGAGACAGGGACAGAGAGACAGAGACAGAGACAGACACAGGGAGACAGAGACAGAGACAGAGACAGAGACAGAGACAGGGACAGAGAGACAGGGACAGAGAGACAGAGACACAGAGACAGAGAGACAGGGACAGAGAGACAGAGACACAGAGACAGAGACAGAGACAGGGACAGAGAGACAGAGACAGAGACAGAGACAGAGACAGGGACAGAGAGACAGAGACAGGGACAGAGAGACAGGGACAGAGACAGGGACAGGGACAGAGAGACAGAGACAGGGACAGGGAGACAGAGACAGAGACAGGGACAGAGAGACAGAGACAGAGACAGGGACAGAGAGACAGGTTAACGGACATGGAGATGGGGGACAGTGGAGTTCAAACTGATTATTATTATTATTATTATGTATGCAGTGTTATTAATTATCAACGAGAAACAGTCAAAAATCTAAATAGAAAATCAGTTTAATCTCAAAAGTGGATGTGTTTTTCTTGTTTGTTTGTTTTTTTTGTTTTGTTCAAAATGTGTTGTTGGTTTTTTATTTTTTGTTAAAATGACCAACATTCAAATGTTGATATCTCAAGAAACGAATGAAAATAGATTAAAATGTTTGTTTAAAAGCTGAAGTTCTGAGGTATTCAGTGTTCATATACTCCTAACAAACATTTTCAGTCAGCTTTCAAAGATTATTGATATTTATTTATTATTGGATATGATCAGAAAGGCTGGAAATGTTTGAATCAAACTCTGTCGGGTGTGAACAGAAACCGAACACACAGATCAACAGAAGAGACCAAGAACACAGCAGGTTCCTGAAAATATGAATCTGAGATCAGGTCTCACCTTCAGGAGAAGAAACCAGGACACAGAAGGACATAGTCCACAGCAGGGACGGAGACAGAGGAGACATCTGTCCCCTGATCAGATTCCTCCTGTAAACAGAGAAAGGAAGGCTGTCCACTGCTTCATGTAAATCCGGTGACTGTGGGTGTGTCCACTGTGTGACGTCAGTGTGTGCTGTCACAGCTGAGGTCTGCCGGTGTTGTTGCGCTGTCAGTTTTTGTTGAGTAAAGTTAATGAGCTGATACAGCTGCCGGTCGGTTAATGAATATTTTTCTCTGTTTTGTTGAATTAGTTATTCGGGCAGAATCTCTGACTGTTTCAGCCACAGAAGGGATGATGTGATGATCATCTGTGGAAACGGTCGACGGATGAACGCTAACTTACTTTATCCAAAAGTTGAAGTTCAGCTAACTAGATAATTTGTGTCTTTACCTAAAAGGTCCTTTAGCTAACAGATATGAATTCTGCCTTTGGTCTGAAATTAAAGTTTTATCAGCTGATGTGACATGATTTTATAACTTTAGTCTGAACTTAGTTTAATTTAACTTTCAGTGCTGTTGTAGTTCAGCTGCTGTTGGATTTCCGACGGCTGTAAAGTGAACCGACAGGGGGAACCTTTGTCCGGGACGTGTTTCTGTCGGAGGAGGTGAGCAGCACGGCTCGCTGATCGGTCTGGAGGGGGTTCGTTTATAAAGTGTACGTGTTTATTTGAACCCACCGTGCTCCCTCCATTCAGCGCTCCACAGTAAAGCGAAACGGGATACTTTGTCCTGTTTCAGGATCCGTCCACAGCGCGGCCCCGTTTCCTTGGTTACCATGCCCGGACACGCCCCCACCGATATGTCAGCTTTCAGTATTAACTCTATTAAATGAGTTAGATGAGTAAATTCAGTCAGATGTTAAAAGTTCTCTCTGAATATCGAGCCGGTCAGCTGTTCCGTCTTTATCCGTCCGAGGAGCCATCTTTTTATTCTCACGGACCTCGCTGGTGCTCTCGCGAGATCTGGGACACCGAGGCGCAGCTAACCGGCCGGTCTACCGGCGAAGCTGGAGCTTTAGCTCGGAGCGGGGGAGGGCTCCCCCCGCTGAGGAGGCTCCGGTGACCGGTGAAGGGACCCGCAGCGAAGAGACGGTGAGAAACAGAAGTATGTGCTTGTTTTGTGTGTTTGTTGTTGTGTTAAAGAGGTGACATTAAGGACGCTAGCTTCGACCGTTTGTCTTAGCAGCTACGTTAGCTCGTAGCATGCTAGCAGCTAGCTAGTTGACAGAATGTTTTCATTGACGGAGCGGCGGTGAAAAACAAAATGTCCCCACCGGGTTCAGTCAAATCAGCCTTTATCGACACGGCTCCGCGTTCACACAGCCGAGATCACACGGCTCTTCCCGGGGGAGCAGGTTTAGACCTCTTTAGTCCGGAGCTCGGACTCCTGGAGGGGACAGAATGTTCTGGAGCTTTGGCTCCGTCAGAGGAGACTCTACCGGCCAGAGCCGGTGAGTACCGGAGCCTCCAGAGGACCTGACCGGTCTGAACACCGGCTGAAGGCCTGTGTAAGCGACTCTTAGAAGGTTTGACCAGAAGAGACGGGAAACAGGTGGACAAAGTGAAGTGTGTGTTGTTGTGTGACGGAAGGACTCTGCCTGACGTCACTCAGGTGAGGCAGCTCCGTTAGCAGGTAGCACGCTAGCTGCTCGTCAGGCAGAATGATTGAACGGTTTCAGCAGACTTTCAGAAGTTCACTCAGCAGGTGAAGACGCAGGTCCAGACCCGAAACAGGCTGCTCAGTCGTGTCCGTGATGAGTTCGTGTGGAGCTGAAATAAGGAAAGCTGGCTGTGATTGAAGATCCATTGAATAGCATCCTTATGTAGCTGTTAGACTTTTAAAGTGTTGAAAACCTGAATGTTTTTTTTAGTTTGGATTTTGATAACTTACTTAAATGCTCTTCATGTTGCTTTCAAAGATGCTATTTGATTTGAATTTTGTATGTCATGTAGCTGTGTTGCTTTCCAATGAACTTTTTAGATTTGCGATATAATTTTTGTTTCAGATACATTTTGAACATATGTGAATATATTCATTGATTTCAAATATACAAGATGAGGAATGTGTTACATCTCATGATGTCCACAGAGACCCTCTGACGTCACCACCTGAGTCCCACAGACTCACTACACTAAAAGCAGTGTGCAGTTTATACAATGACAATTTAGGGGGGGGGGGGGGTCAACATTTTCTCCAGGGTGTAAAGGAAACCCGGGTTTAAACCCCCCCAATCTATTATTTGTACCTCTTTTAGGAGGGATGAAGTTGTAATTGGGGGGGGGGGGGGGGTCAAACCCCCCAAAACCCTCCCGTAATTCGCACTATGACTAAAAGTCTAAGGGTAACCCATCAGCATCACTTGATGCTGAGATCAACTACCTCCTAAAGGCCAGAGGGGCTAAAGTAGGAAACAGTTTGTGATGTGCAGGATACAGAAAAAAAACTCAGGTCCATTTTGTCCAATGCATTTTACTCTTTATTTTCTTCTTGCACACAGCTGTTACATGGCAACAAGCTTACAATGCCAGGCACTGAAGAATAGCAGAGTGAGGCAGCAATAAAAGGTATGTTCTCCCCCACCCCCCACATTATAAGCCACCACTACTGCTATGCCTCAGTTAAATGCCAGTTCGTGTGGATGACATCAGACACTGTGCAACACAAACATTATTTACATGTGTTATGAAACTGTTGTGTAACAGCTGTACCAAACAAACACTCTTCATGCTCTGTATTGACCTGACTCTGCTCATGAATGTTATTTGTTGTTGAAATAAATGGTCAAAAACAGAATAATGTTGAGTTAATTATTACCCGGATATAATAGCACCCCCCCACCCACCCACCAATACCACGGATGTTCTACTGAATCCTTCAGCACGTGGGTCCAAACATCAGATGAGGAGGATGATGGTGATGAAGGCCTCGTTCTGTAACTCCAGTCTGACTGTTCTCACAGAAGACCAGCAGGCGGCAGCACAGGATCTGCCCTTCATCCAACAGCTTGGGGCTTAAAGGCCACACCTTTAAGGACAAAATACAGAGCTAATACAGTGATCAAAAACACACAAAGACTGACAAATGAACAAACAGAAATCCAACATGAAGTCAGCCTATGTGAGGTAGCAGATAAGCTGTGTGTGTCGTGGGTTAAAGGTCAGTGGTGGGCAGTTCTGTGAGGACTGGACCAGGTTTAGATTAACTGGACTGGTTAATGTTTGGAGGTTGATAGAAACGGGAGTCTTGTGTTTTGTTTGATTTTTGAATAAACTGCAGTTTACATAACACAGATCTTCCCCATCAACATGATGAACCATGTAGTGCGTCTTTTTTTTTTTGGTATGTGGTCACATCCAGTGACACACACACACACACCCATACAACCACAAACTGGTCTGATGAAACACATTAAAATATGTTGATTACTAAACTCTGTGAGCACGCTGAGAGGAGTTAAGGAATAAATGAGCTTTTAATTTGAAGGAAAAGGCAGAAAGGTCAGTTCAGTGGTAGTTGAGGTAATAAGAGGTGACTCTGTGTTAAGATGGTGCCCCCCCTGTCTCTGGGTTTACCTTGTGTTGTTGTTCTTGTATCATCAATTTTAAATGAAAAGTCAAACTCCAGCAGGAGCGCCCCAGGATGTTCAGTATGTTCAGTTTTGTTTTCTGGTAAATGCTCTGCCGAACTCTTTCTGTTTCGTGTTCTTTGTTCAGCAGCATGTGAACAAAGGGCACCAACAGCCCTAAGCCTAAATAAGGACAGGCTCAAACAGGCTGATCACTGTGCTTCAGCTCTGAGATAAACACATTTGAATTTGTAGTTACAGACCTCTGACTTTCAGCTATAATATGACAGTCTGCCTTTATGTGTGGGATTAAAAGCTGCTTCAGATGAGTTTTAGTGGTTAAAGTGAGCCAGTCTGAGTCAAGTCTGGGACTTTACCTCTGACTGTTGTTGCAGTTTGGGTTTTTTGTGGTGTTCCTGCACTGGGTGGATTTTAGTCTGAAAGGATCAGGTCTGAGAAATGACCTCTACACAGCTCTGGTGTTGTTATAAACACTCAACCAACATGTTTCTACTAAAAACATGAGCAGTGAGCAGCTCTGTGATCAGATGACCTCACATTTGTTTCTCATTTAAATTATCCAAATGTTGGCATCAGTTTGCTTCAGCAGAAACAAAAGGAGACTCTGCTCTGTGAGACAGTCTGACCTGTAACCAGGTGAGGTTTGGATCAAAAGACCTTTGTGTCATAAAAATAGAGCATTTCCAGATGTCTGCTGCTCACTGAGTGTTTCTGAACAGAGAGCAAACCGCTGAAACAAAGAGGTAGTTGGACGTGGCGTTAGGGCTGTTTTTGGAGTGTCACAGACAGAATTACAGTCATCAGCGTCTCGTGTTTAATTTGAAGGAAGTTAGTCACAGGAAAGTTTTATATAGAAGAGGAGAGAAGGGGAAACATGAGCCTGAATAATTTGCATCTGACTCAAAAGACAGTCAGAGGAATGAAATGTGAAACAGATTCTGTGAGTACTTCTTATCAGATCTGACTCTCAAACTGAAACAGACTTCAGACTGAGTGAAACTGCAGCAGAGTTTCTACAACCGAGTGAAACAGGAAGCTCAGCTCTGAGTCCCCCCCCCCCCCTTCTGAACTGTGAGCCTCGTGTTGTCTCTTATCAAAGGGTCAGTATATTTATTAGGGTCAGGTTGTTTTCTGTCGGGGGGGTGATGCCGTTTGTGCTGTCAGTGTTTTCATGAGCTGTTCTGTCAGACTCTCCAACACAAACGGACTTCACTCTGACTGAAGCTGCGTCAGTTAAACCACTTCCTGATTCAGACTGAAATGGCGTTTCAAAGAAAACTCCTGCTAGTGTTCGGCCATTTTGTCTCGTCTGCAGACACAAACACATCCTCTGATCTCAGTGAGGAGAAGTGTTGACAGAATAAAGACACTCAGATATTTAGAGCATTAGAGGCTTTGGAGCTGATTTTTCATCATTACTGTTCCAAAGAATGAGCAGAACTCCTGAAAACACCTGAACGTGATCAGATCAGACTGAAAAAAGCTGCAGCAGAGTTCATAGTTAGTCTGTGTTATCTGGTCCTGCAGGATCATTTGTTATGTTTCCTGGTTCAGCTCAGTTCAGGCTGAACTGTGAGCTCGGTACAAACTGTTCAGATCGTGACTGTGACTGATTAAAGTTCAGGTGTGTTTGGTTTATCTGGTCGAACAGGTTTAAGGTGTGATCGTCAGTCTGTACAGCTGAAGGTCCTTTAGGGTTAGGATGAGATCAGATAAAACACTTATTTATTTAGAATGAAAGTAAAAAATCTGACATCAGACAACTTAAACACAACAGAAGATTTGTTTTTATTTGATATATTTTTCATGTGAAGCCACTGAGGCTGATTTAATATAAACATTTGATTTAGCTGAAACAGGAAGAAGTTAGTTTTTAATATTTTCTGACTGTATAAGTTTTAATTCCTCCATTAAAAACTACAGATCATGTTCTCCAGATGTAAAATATCATGTTTTAATACAAAACAATTTGTGTGTTTGATGTGTTTTAATTTGTGTGCTGTTTGAGGTGAAAGAGCTTTATAAATATAAACATATTAACATATTTATCTGGAACAGGAATTAATGTGAAATAATACAAATGAGAATAACAGTTGAGCTGCATGTCAATAAAACTGATATTACAGCAAATCAGATAAACTCTGAATGCAGAAAGTGACAGAAAGACCAAAACCAAAGTTACAACACAACAGAGACCTGAACTACAGTTCTTCAGTTCATATTCACCACCGTCATCAGCTTTGTGCTTTTTCTAATGAAGCTTCATTAAATTTCAATCAATGAAATCTCATTATTTTTCAACAGCTTGCTTTATTAGCAGTCTTTATTTTACATTCACCCTTTTAGTTTTTGAGCTTTTGAATTTTTCAGATTGTTTCCTGATAACTGTATTTTTGTTTACTGACTGAACATCTGGACAGACCTGCTGCAGATGTTTTACTCTTCAAACAGTCTCAGTAAAGATGGACGCGACGCTTCAACACAAACTGGATGAATCCAGAACCACTGAGCAGGAAACCCCACCACAGAGATCCTGGTCCAGGATGAGAGTTTTTCAGGGACTTTTTTCACGTGTCTTATGTTTAATGAAGACACATGAAGTTATGGACCTGAAGGACTCTCACTAATGATGGACAACACAGCCATCAGAGACTCAGGTGATGTGAATTGCTCTTAGTCTGGCCCAACCATGGGAGACTCCACACGGGGCTGGACACAAATTATCCCAAAAGAGAATGTTTGGTGATGGTGACACCGATTTTAAACATTGGGATATTTTGATATAAATTATTTACGGCATCCGTCACTGACTTTCATCACAGGTAGCTGTCGTTACTTCATTGTACTCGATCAAAAGGAGCAGAACACAACAGTTTTTTAAATGTCCTTATCAATATCAGAGTTATATCAAACCAGATTCAGACGTTTCTTGGGATATAACTTTCAGCCATATTCTCCAAATCAGATTTATTTATAGAGCGCCAAATCATAACAAAGTTACATCAAGGAACTTTACATCCCTATGCTCTACAGTAGTCCAGCTTAGTCGTTACGAATGCGTGGACTAGTTTTTCTGCATCCTCTCTCAAGAGGATGTTTCTGATTTTCCTAATGTTTCTCAGGTGAAAGAAAGCTGCCCTACTGACTTGCTTTATGTGAAAGACAAAGGACATGTCCTGGTCAAAGGTTACTCCAAGGTTTCTTGCAGTGGAGCTGGAAGCCAAAGTAATGCCATCCAGACTGATTAGATGATTAGATAGGGTTTCTCTAAGGTGCTTAGGGCCGAGTACGATAACTTCAGTTTTGTCAGAATTTAGAAGTAAAAAATTATGGGTCATCCAGACTTTTATGTCTGCAGTCTGACTATCTGACTAACTTCATTTGGTTTCATTGATAAATACAGCTATAACTCCCATGATTTTTTGAGCACGCAAACCCCTCCACCACGTTAAGGTGGCAATTCGAGGAGGGGACTCTGTGAAGACGTTTCCTGTTTAGTAGATTTGGATTCCTCCGGTTTGTGTTGCAGCTGAACTTCAGGTCTGTCTTTACAGAGACTGTGTTTGTCTGCTGAAGCTGAGCTCTGATGATGACCTGCAGCTGAAGGTGAACAGAAGTAGTTCCTCCACTTCCTGGTTAGATGTCACACCTGCTCTGGTCCACCAGGTCTACCTGGTCCACTGGGTTCTTTAGCAGCAGGTTTGTATGAACTCTTATTTCTGAAGATCGGAACACCAACAACAATCAAAACCAAAGCAACTGAGAGAAACAGTCCAAGATATAGAGCCATATGTCCTCTCTCCTCATGTCCTCCCTCCTCTTTTGGACCTGCAGAGAGAATCAGTTGATCTGTCAGCTGTCAGGAAGGTGATGGTTAGGGTTAGAACAGAATCCACGTCAGTCTGGACTTTACTGACTCACCTTTCTGAACAACTTTCAGGTTGATGGTTCTGATTGGATCAATGTCTCTCTTCTTCCTGAAGTTTGTTCCTTCCTGGAGAACTCGACACTCGTAACTTCCTGAGTCGGTTGTCATCACATTATTCAGAGTCAGAGACGCGTCACCGTTACTGATGTCTTTCTCCTCCAATATCACTCGGTCCTTAAAAGATGGATTCTGCTCATGTGGGTAAGATCTCCCATCTCTGTAGAAAAATATGAATTCTGGCTTCAGATCTGGTCTGCTCCACTCAACAACGATGATGTTCCCTTTGTTGGTCACTATACATTTCAGAGTGACATCATCTCCAAGTTCAGCTGTTTGGTTGAGCACTAGGAGAAGAACCAGAGAGGTTAACAAACCTGAACCAAAATCTGTGACCCTCCTCCCCAAACACAAACACACACACACACACACACACAGGTATTCATAAACATAAATGTTTAAACATATTTAATGTTGGACTACTTTTACTTTCTGTTGATCACAGACCAACTCTGTCAGTTCCAGCTCGTCTCTTTGTCCACACCGACTCTGGAGGGAGTTACTGAACGTTTCATTCATCTCAGTGAGGCAACATTAAAATCTGATCAGACAAAGAGACAGATGACTGACAGGCCAGGAGGAATTCAGGGGACCAATCAGGTTTCAGCTGTGGCCCCTCCTAGAAACACTCATGTTTCCGATGTATAAGCTGAGGTGTGGCTGACGAAACTACAGAGCTGCTGCTGAGGACACATGAAGAAGTTCAGCAGACTCTGAACTTCAGGTCCATTTCAGATATGATGTCAGACTGTCGAGTGACACGAACACATGAAAAAACACGACTGTCCTTCAAATCAACAATGATGTGATGTTAACGTGAGGTGGAGCAATTTTTAAAAGAACAGCGCCGTAAATATCTGACACAAGGTTGAATGTTACAGAAAGAATAGCTGTTTTCTTCTAAAGCAGAAGTGCTCTATTACTGTTTTTCTGTGTTGAAGTATTTTAGCTGTAGTTGTCCAGATGATCTACAGAACATGAAGAGATCAGGTCTCACCTTCAGAAGAAACCAGGACACAGAAGGACTGAGTCCACAGCAGGGACAGAGACAGCAGGGGCAAAGACAGAAGAGACATCTTGAGTACAATCCACCAGGTTCCTCCTTCAAAACTCTGAGGAGCTGAAGCGGAGAGCAGGGTAGGAGATCCAGACTGATGAGGGGAGAGTTTCTCTTTCTCAATTTGAAGAACAAGGCGGAGTTCAGAGATCTGATCTGTACTGAAATGAAAGCTAAACTACAGCGTCTCCCTGAGGACAATCAGAAAGGATTTCAAAACAAACAGGAAGAAGTGGGGGGGTTCCTGCTGCTCTTCTGGTAAATCACGTGACCATCAGTGTGACGCAGTCTGTCCACTGGGGGGCGCTGTCTCCGTTACATTACAGAGTGGACTAAAGGTTTCTCTGTAGACCATGATCAGGATCAAGCTGCTGTCTGAGTCCAGATCAGAAGGACGTCTGTCTGAGTCCAGATCTGAAAGACATCTGAGTCCAGATCAGAAGGACGTCTGAGTCCAGATCAGAAGGACGTCTGAGTCCAGATCAGAAGGACGTCTGTCTGAGTCCAGATCTGAAAGACATCTGAGTCCAGATCAGAAGGACGTCTGAGTCCAGATCAGAAGGACGTCTGTCCGAGTCCAGATCTGAAGGACGTCTGAGTCCAGATCAGAAGGACGTCTGTCTGAGTCCAGATCTGAAAGACATCTGAGTCCAGATCAGAAGGACGTCTGTCCGAGTCCAGATCTGAAAGACGTCTGAGTCCAGATCTGAAGGACGTCTGTCTGAGTCCAGATCTGAAAGACGTCTGTCTGAGTCCAGATCAGAAGGACGTCTGTCCGAGTCCAGATCTGAAGGACGTCTGAGTCCAGATCAGAAGGACGTCTGTCTGAGTCCAGATCTGAAAGACATCTGAGTCCAGATCAGAAGGACGTCTGAGTCCAGATCAGAAGGACGTCTGTCTGAGTCCAGATCTGAAAGACGTCTGTCTGAGTCCAGATCAGAAGGACGTCTGTCCGAGTCCAGATCAGAAGGACGTCTGAGTCCAGATCTGAAAGACATCTGAGTCCAGATCTGAAGGACATCTGAGTCCAGATCTGAAAGACATCTGAGTCCAGATCTGAAGGACATCTGAGTCCAGATCAGAAGGACGTCTGTCTGAGTCCAGATCTGAAAGACGTCTGTCTGAGTCCAGATCAGAAGGACGTCTGTCCGAGTCCAGATCAGAAGGACGTCTGAGTCCAGATCTGAAAGACATCTGAGTCCAGATCTGAAGGACATCTGAGTCCAGATCAGAAGGACGTCTGTCCGAGTCCAGATCAGAAGGACGTCTGAGTCCAGATCAGAAGGACGTCTGTCTGAGTCCAGATCTGAAAGACATCTGAGTCCAGATCAGAAGGACGTCTGTCTGAGTCCAGATCAGAAGGACGTCTGAGTCCAGATCAGAAGGACGTCTGTCTGAGTCCAGATCTGAAAGACATCTGAGTCCAGATCTGAAAGACGTCTGTCTGAGTCCAGATCAGAAGGACGTCTGTCCGAGTCCAGATCAGAAGGACGTCTGAGTCCAGATCAGAAGGACGTCTGTCTGAGTCCAGATCTGAAAGACGTCTGTCTGAGTCCAGATCTGAAGGACGTCTGTCCGAGTCCAGATCTGAAAGACATCTGAGTCCAGATCTGAAGGACATCTGAGTCCAGATCTGAAGGACGTCTGAGTCCAGATCAGAAGGACGTCTGTCTGAGTCCAGATCAGAAGGACGTCTGAGTCCAGATCAGAAGGACGTCTGAGTCCAGATCTGAAGGACGTCTATCTGTCCAGCAGAGACAACATGAAGAAAGTCAAAGCAGCAGGAGGCCCACAGAGCTCAGCTGCTGTGACTGCAGTGATTCCTCCAACCTGAGAGACCGTCTGTGTCCCCGACCACCTCCATATCAATAAAGTGATAAATGAGAACTTAAAACAACCACCAATATCGCCCCCCCCCCCCAGACAGTCTCAAGTCAATTCAAATCAAATCAGATTTATTTATAGAGCACTAAATCATAACAAAGTCACATCAAGGCACTTTATATACAGAGCAGGTCTAGACCAAACTTTATAAAATGATTTAAAGAGTTGCTTCTTTAATAACTCCATCCAGAGTTTGTTCTGGCCCTGCTCTGTAGGTAGGAGCGTTGATGTTGAAGTGTTATGATTTGGAGCTTTCTAAATAAATCTGATGTGATTTGAGGACAAAGTGAAGATGGAGGAACAGAAACAAAACTACGGTGTTTAAATGAACATGTGATATTTTCCCAGTTAAATGTTGTAACACATTACACCTTCACACATATGAAGGATATCACCATGTTTGTCTCTTCTCTGTTTTCTGTTTTCCAACCAAAGGTCGCCCTCTGCTGTCATTGTAAGGGAAGGACAGGGTCCAGAGGCCTGTCCATGCGTCAATATGAGAGTCAGGTCACCAGGACCTGTGTAACCACCATGGTCGAGGTTCAAAGTAAGGGTGAAGCCCATCCACACAACACACACACAACCTGTCTTAGGTTTAAAAAGGCATGTCACGTTCTGTAATGTTGGATTTCTCTCTGACTACGTTGTTAGTAGGGCCGATGTGATTAAAGAGATCCCCATCTGACACCAGTGTCTCGACCATCTGATTCCTCTTTCAAACCACCTCTTTTCGCCACATCATTAACCTCACCGACCTATTGTGTGTTTGTGTGTCTGTGTCTTGGCTCATTGTCACCATCTGAAGATAAAACATGTTTTTGTTTAACAGAACAAACTTCAGTTTATCTCCACAATCAGCAGCTGGAGCTCAGAAACATGGTTCCTTTAAATATCAGCAATTTAAAGTGGCACAAAGTCCTCATGTTGACTTTTCTACACGTTAATCTGTTTGTCTTTATTTAAGGTGGACATTCATTAGTTAAGGTGGACGTATTTTATTTAAGCGTGTAGCATTAACGTAAATCAATGAAACTTTTACTGCTGGAAGTCTGAAGTCTTTTATTGTTTTCAGGAATCCTTTATGACCTTCACTTACAATCTGACCAACAACAACAACAACAACAACATAACGGCAGAAATAGAGCAAACAAAAGTTATCAATTTATAAATTTATAATAAGCTCGTAGCATTTAGCTTTAAAACTTCCATCTGATTAACTTCATTTTCAACACAGACATCAGTGTACCTTAGTCCTTCACCTTGCTGTTTATTTCAGACCATCCAACAGTTATTTCCTTCCATCTGTCTGGGGCTTGTTGACCTTTTACTGTCAGTTCAACACAAACTAACTCATTTTCTGTTTGTAAAATCCATCAGTTTAACTGGAAGTGTCAAAATAAAATACCTCAAATAATATATGTAATAAAACCTACATGCACAACAGTTAATTATTTAAGGTGGACTTTTATAAAAGGTGGACCTTCTTTATTTACTCCACCTGAGAACAACCCTAAGCTCCGCTCTAACACACAGACCGTCTGAGGCTGAATCTGGACTTTAAAGTGTGGATGAATAAAGCTTAATAAAAGCTGAGTTCAGCAGCAGAACAGAAAACCACAGATGAGAGGAAGAGGGCGGACTCTGAAGGCCTCACCAACACACGAAGGACTGATCACACACCACGGAGCAGGACGACAATGGAGACAACTCTACACGCTCTTATCTGTGAGTACACAACCTGCCGAACTGATGACAACACAACATAGACACACACTCCACAACAACCAGGAGTTAAAGTTCACCACGACACGACGTGATCTCTGTGTGTTGTGTGTTGTGTGTCTGCAGGTGTGTCCTCCCTGCTGATGGTCTCCACAGACTCAGGTCAGTGTCTCCTCTGTCTTCATGTTATTCTTCATCCCGTCTTTGATTCTGGCTGCTTCTCTCTGCTGATCAATTTAAAACCTTTCAGATCATTTCCATCTGAAGCTGACAGCTCGTCTCACTCTGAGTCCCAGCAGCTCTCAGATGATGAAAGGAGACAAACTGTCCCTGAGCTGTGAGGAGGACGAATCTGCTGGATGGACAGTCAGGAGGAACATCACCGGAGAGATCAGGACTGAGTGTGGATCTGTGTGGGGAAAACCAGCTGGTCCCTCCTGTAACATCAGTTACCTCATCCCATCAGACAGTGGAGTTTACTGGTGTGAGTCCAGAGAGGGACAAACCAGTAACAGCGTCTCCATCAGAGTCCCCGGTGAGACAGACTGTGGACTCGGTGTTGATGAAGCTGAGTGTGAACGGAAGAAATGCTGAAGTTTGTCTCTGTGTCCAGATAGAGCAGTGATCCTGCAGATTCCTCTCCTCCCTGTGATGGAGGGACATGATGTCCGTCTGCTCTGTAGGACAAAGTCCAGTCTGTCCAACCGCACAGCTGACTTCTACCGTAACGACGTCCTGATCGGCTCTGAGCCTGAAGGTCACATGACCCTCCGCCATGTTAACAAGTCTGCTGAAGGTCTCTACAAGTGTGTGGTCAGGGGTCAGGGAGAGTCCGAGTCCAGCTGGGTCTCTGTCACAGGTCAGAGGTGAAAGGTCACCTTGTTCCTGCTGATTTAATGATCATTAAGTTAAATCTGTTATTTTTGTTCATTTTTAGAGAATCCTGCACATCCGAGTACCCCTCCTTCCTCCTCCTCCTCTTCCTCTTCCTCTTCCGCTTCTCCTTCCTCCCCCCCCTCCCTCCCTGTTCCCCTCCATGTGATATTGTCCATCTGTGGTCTGGTTCTGCTGGTTCTGCTGGTTCTGCTGGTTCTGCTGGTGAGACGATGCGTTCAGGGGAAACGCGACGGTGAGACACGAACACCCTGAGATCTGTTTTAAATGAGTGTTCAGCTGATTCTGTCTGTTCATGTTTTCATATTCACACATTCGTTAATATTTATACTCTTTAGTTATAAATTTACATTTTATTTTGGTTCAGCTGATGAAAAAGTCAAGAACGGTGACATCACAGAGAACATCGTATACAGTGACCTCAAAATATTACACGACCAAAGGCAGCCAATCAGAGAGAGCAGAGGTAAGTGTGTGTGTGTGTGTGTGTGTGTCTGTGTCTGTTAGTGAGAACCACTCTTCATTGTGAGGCCTTCATTGCTCCACCTGCCTGGAGGTTCAGGACAGTTTCCTGTTTCTCCAAAATGTTCGTACACAACGATCTGAGTTAACATATCTTTGTGCAACTTTGTGCTTATAAGTCCCAACAATTGTGTGGTTGTGTGTTTTGTGCGTCTGTAAAGGCTCTAAATGAGGCCTCTGGTCTGGATCTGTCTTGGTGAAGCTCCGGGGTTGGACAGTTTCCTCGTCCTGAACGTGAAGCTGCAGAGCTGAAATCATAACAGAACATTTAACTTCAGCGTTCATTATTTTACTGTCCGTCATCATGTGACTCTGACATTCCTCTCACATTAAAGCGTCTCTTCTGATTGGCCTTCATTAATGTTGTTGATCAGTTAGTTGAGTGATAACCTGCAGAGTTTAGACCTTTAATGTCGACTCCAACAGATGAAGATGTTTGATGTAAATTCTGGACTGTAACTCGTACGTTCGTTCTCCAGATGTTGATCCAGCTGCAGTTTATTCAGCAGTGAGAACTGAAGACGTCATTTATGGACAAATAACCAGGAAGGGCGGCAGATCGAGGAGCAGAGGTACATGAACATTTACATACTTATAATATATGATCAGAGTCACAGCTGATCCACATCAGACTGCAGACTGAGCTCTGAGCTCTAACACCCCCACAGCTCCGTTAGCTGATCAGCATGAACACAAACTGTTTGGTGTTTTGTTCGTAAACACAGTGATAGTTTTTTTTTGCTTTTTGTGGTTAATGAAGGTAGATTTAATCGTACTGAGCAGCTCTGTGGTCGTCCAGCTTCCTGTTTCTGATGAAGAAGCTCAGTTTATTTCTGGTCACTCCCAGCAGAACCTTCCTCATTCACACTACGACCATCATACTTTGGTTTCTCACATTTACTGACAGCTAACTGATCATTTTCCACTGCTGCTCGTCTCTGAGACATGAACCACGTGAGCTTGACCTGAGTCTGAACCACATCACACAGTGGTCTGTGTGGGGGGGGGGGGGGGTTAACCCTCTCTGCCCGGGGGGCCCCCAGAGTCCAGGATCACTGGGTCAATGAGAAGAAATGAAAAACCTTTTCCCTCTAGATGGAGCATCATTTAAAAATGAACATCATGTTGTGTTGAAGACTGTAAACTAGAGACTGAGACCATAAACTCAGCAGGGAGGAGGAGGGACATTTTCCCATAGACTTCAATATAAAGGAGGAGGAGGGACATTTTCCCATAGACTTCAATACAGTCTGACTTCATTTAGATTAGATATGAATGAAGCTTTAAGGCTCTTCAGCTTTGGCTTCATTCTACAGAGTCCAGGTCCAGGTCTAGACCCGGTCTGTGGTCCAGTCCTCTCAGTGATGTCATGTGTCTCTGGTCCAGATGTTGATCCAGCTGCAGTTTATTCAGCAGTGAGAACTGAAGACGTCAGCTACACACCGATACTCATCAACACAAAGAGGAGCAGAGGTAAAAGCTGCTCCCTGGCCTCATGCTAAGATAAGCTAAAACAAGCTAAACTAAACTAAACCAAGCTAAGTTAAACTCAGCTAGCCTCGTCTTGTTCATATTGAAGTCACGTTTTGCTGAATGACGATCTGGTCCTGACTCTTCAGACCTGCTGTTCAGTTCAGCTCTTTATTTTATGGAGTGTTTGGACTTTCTGTGTCTCTGATGATCTAAACTTTGTCCTCAGCGTGTCCACCGGAGCTGGACGTCGTCTACTCATCGGTGACGCCTTCGTGCTGACGTCCTGCTCACCACTTCCAGTCACACTTCCTGTCTCTGCTTCTCAGGAAACTCAAATTCAGAGAAAGTGAGTTTAGTGAAATGAAAAAGAAAACTTTCAGAGAATGAAGTGGCCCGGCAGTTATCAGGAAACCTCCAGTGAAACATAAACATGAAGGTTCCTCTTTTCTTTAAAGAATCTTTATGATGTTTTTTACTGTTCAGTCGCAGCGTGTTGACCTTTAAGCACCAAAACTAAAAGATGTTTTAGGGCTCAGATTCAGTTCCAGATCTAAATGTGAATAATGTCTGACCTCAGTAAATATTTATTGACCTGATATTAAAGCTGTAAGTCTACTGTTCTTTATTTTCATGCTGTTATTTGGAGCCTGACCTGGTTTCTCTGCAGGACCACATCGTTCCGTGAATTTTGGGCCTCTGTGGGTTACACACAGTGTGTGTGATGGAAAACTAAGCTCGGTCTGGTTGTGTTGTGGCCAACCGCTGCAGCAGAAAACAAAGAACCGCACACTCAGAGAGGGGAAGGAAATGGTTCAGGCTTCAGAGGAAAGCTTCTCTGTGTCCAAAGAGTTTGATTCTTTAACCTCTGAAACCTTCAAGAATCACTGAAATGTAAACTGCAGCTCCTGAATCCGACTGGGTTAGGGTTAGACTAACTTCACTGGTCTGATGTACACCTGATCACAATCGACCAATGAAAACTGTTTCTAATAAAGTTTCTTCATATTCACTTTCCCTGACAGATAAACAAATAAACAAATAACGGCGGGGAGGCAGTTGGTTTGGCCACAGGACGTAAAGGACTGAAAACAACAATATTCAGAGTTTTTACACATGAAATAATTCAGGCACGAATAAATGAGCTGATCGCTGATCTGCTGTCATCTCCCGGGGATTCTGGGTAAAAACAAAAGTGATGTAACTGATGTGAGTAAAGCAGAATAAGCAAAGAAAAGTTCCTCTCATGTGTTTGGGTTTGTTTCTATCTTTATCAGATGAGGAGTTTTGCTCATTAATGATGAAGAATCTGCTCCAAAGCCTCTGACCCGGTCACATACACGGCGAAGAGGTGATCTGATCTCCGGTCGTGTGTCTGCGTCTGCTCCGCCTTCAGGTTTGTGTTTCTGTAGTCATCTAATGTTAAATCCAACAACAGTGGGTAGCACGAAATGGCCACCATCAGTTGCTCCCCCGTCTTTGTTTACCAGGCAGAACAAAGTACGGACTGATTTGTTTTCGGCGAACGTGTTAACGGCGACGCGCACCGTTAACACCGTGGGCTAACAGTTAGCTGGTGGCTAACAGTTAGCCCACGGTGTTAACTCCAAACAGCTGACGTTAAACACACATCCAGTCATAACGATGAGGTTTTCTGGTTTAGATATGTTTATTTATCGATAGATTTTGAAGGAAATATCAGGGGAAAGCCAAACTCGTTAGATATATCCATAAATCCCGTGTTGATTCAACGTTGTCCGCCATGTTGAATTCCTTTCTGAACTTCTGCGATCGCCACGCCTTCTTCACGCGGATTGGCTGTTAGTTAGTTAGTTAGTTAGTCTCTAAATATCTGATTGTCTTTATTCTGTCAGCACAATAAATTCAGAAACATGCAGGACTGATCCACAGACTCTGACAGCTAGGCCTCTGATTGGGTGTGACATCACCCACCGGAGCCAATAGGAGCGTCCGATGTAGAGACGTGACTCTAGACGTCTGTGTCAAAGATGGAGGATGAGAATGGACGGATAAACACGCAGAAGGAAAGTAGCGACAGTTCATTGAGCAGATCGGAGTCTTTCTCTGACAGACTGTCCTCACAGAGGACGTCCCTCCTGTCTCCAGCATTTGACCTTCATCAGGACCTGATTCAGATCTCCGTCCTTCATCCCCACAGGTCCATGAAGGATGGAGACCTGAGTCTGATTCTGAGGAAGGTCACCGGGTCCAGGTTCATACAAATAACACATCAGAGTCAGGAAGTCTGCAGCTGTCATGTGACGGATTTTAGAACTTTATTGACAAACTGTTGTATACAAAGTCAAAGAAATAACAAAGACTGAGGGGGTGTGGCCTGAATGACCATCAAAAATGATGCTCTGTGGTGACATCATTGATGACATCATCTTATCATCGATCATCCAGTATCTGATCAGCTTGATTTGGCGGAGTCATCACCATGGAGACATACTGGTGACTTCCTGTAATCAGAGCATCAGCTGTTAACACACTAATGGATTTACTGATTGACTGACTGACTGATTGATACCTGTTGGTCTGTGTCTATATACGGACACCATGATGACAGTGGAGATGAAGTACGGACAGAAAACCATCAGGTGGCAGAGCAGTCTGACCACGAGCCAGAGGGGGGCGGAGTCTGGGGGCGGGGCTGAGGATGCAGGAACTGTGACAGAGACCCAGCTGGATCCAGGATTCTCTAAAAATGAACAAAAATAACAGATTTAACTTAATGATCATTAAATCAGCAGGAATAAGGTGACCTCCGACCTTCGACCTCTGACCTGTGACAGAGGTCAGAGGTTGGACGGAGGGGACTTTGTCCTACAGAGCAGACGGACATCATGTCCCTCCATCACAGGGAGGACAGGACTCTGCAGGATCACTGCTCTATCTGGACACAGAGACAAACTTCAGCATTTCCTCCGTTCACACTCAGCTTCATCAACACCGAGTCCACAGTCTGTCTCACCGGGGACTCTGATGGAGACGCTGTTACTGGTTTGTCCCTCTCTGGACTCACACCAGTAAACTCCACTGTCTGATGGGAGGAGGTAACTGATGGTACAGGAGGGACCAGCTGGTTTTCCCCACACAGATCCACACTCAGTCCTGATCTCTCCGGTGATGTTCCTCCTGACTGTCCATCCAGCAGATTCGTCCTCCTCACAGCTCAGGGACAGTTTGTCTCCTTTCATCATCTGAGAGCTGCTGGGACTCAGAGTGAGACGAGCTGTCGGCTTCAGATGGAAATGAGCTGAAAGGTTTTAAATTGATCAGCAGAGAGAAGCAGCCAGAATCAAAGACGGGATGAAGAATAACATGAAGACAGAGGAGACACTGACCTGAGTCTGTGGAGACCATCAGCAGGGAGGACACACCTGCAGACACACAACTCAGGGTCAGCACACAACACACACAGCTACACAAACTGGGCAGACTCACCCAGCAGCATCTGGACTGATGTTCCCTCCATTCTGTAGCTCGAACATTCTGATCTGCAGCCAACAGGAAGCTGTGATGTGATGAAGGAGGAAACCTCAGACAGCAGGTGAAGGTCACATGATCACTACCACTAGTTCATCAGACGCTTCTGATGTCACCGAGGCAGGAAGTGGAGGGGAAGGCCACAGAGTGACAGCTGAGCCATCCCCTTCTTCAGCTTCTTGTCTCATTGAAGGGATCGAATCAAAACACGCAAGGACAAAGACCAGATCAGGTCAGAGTCTAAACCGGGACCAGGTCCGAACACACAGCCGACCCAACCCAGAGCCCTCCTGTCTCCTTCACCTATAGGAAATACTTGGAGCTCTGCAGGAGGACGTGTCTTCATCAGAGACAGGAAACCGTCTGTCCACAGAAGACTGAGACTGAGGAGACCAAAGTAGGTGGACTTGGAGGTCCACCAGGACTGGACTGCTGCTTCATGGAGCTCCCATGAGACATTTTTAACAGATAAAGACAATGAACAAATGAACATCATGAAGACTGTAAACTAGAGACTGAGACCATAAAGTCATCAGGAAAACGTTTACTGAGGAGGAGGAGGGATATTTTCCCATAGACTTCAATATAAAGGAGGAGGAGGGACATTTTCCCATAGACTTCAATATAAAGGAGGAGGGACATTTTCCCATAGACTTCAGTCTGACTGCCTTTTACAGCCAGTGGAGTCGCCCCCTGATGGTCAGCAGATAGGACAACAGGTTGAGGCTTGTCAGACCAGAGACCAGGTCCAGGTTCAGATCTAGTCCTCTTGGACTGGACTGAGTCCACCAGGTCTCCATATGGACCATCATGCAGTCCTGACTCAGCTGGTTGTAGTCTGGACTGGACCAGGTCTGCGGTCCGTCCTTGAATACGCACAGTAACCATGACAACAGCGCTTCATCAGTTTTCCTCTTTTGATCTTTATTTGAAAGTCGAACGAATCAGATCATCATCATCACTAACGACATTACATTGGTCCGGACACACACACACACACACACACACACACACACACACACACACAGTTTCTGTCCTAAATACAAAACAAAGTGAATGATGGAGGGAACATGAAAGGAATCATGGGAAATGTAGGAATAAAAAACATTTTAAAAATGTGTTCAGAAGAAGTCGAGGTCGTCCGGAGCGTCGAGGTCTCTGTACTCGATGATCGTCCGGGGGTCGCCTCGCACGCCCCTGCACAGACAGACAGAGAGAGAGAGAGAGAGAGTCAGACTCCATCGGCTGATAATCCGTCAATCTTCTGTGAGCGTCTCTTCACCTGCTGTTTCTTTGTTTCCCAGGAAACCCCCCTCCTCCTCCTAAATGACCTCTGAAGTTGTCATAGTTACCACGGCCCGCCCCAAACTGGTTGGGGGGATAGGGAGGTCCTCCACCTGTAACATAGTGAGGGATTGTGGGTAATGTAGTGACCGGGGTGAGAGCTTTTGAGTAAATTCTGATTATGGTTGTCATGGTGACGGAGTCTGAGTACCAGGGAAGCTGGGCATGGGAGGTCTGACTCCAGGTGGATATCCCAGAAGGCTTTGCTGCTGAGGGGCCTGACCAGGAAATCCAGGTACGCCAGGGGGCGTGGCTAAAAGAGAACCACATGTCATCATCATGACCAAAAGTCCTGATTCACCTCAGAGCTCAGCTCCACTTGCTGGTTTTCCTACATTTCCTAGAATGCTTTTCACCGACTCACAGAGCACTCAAGAGCTTGTGACGGTGCCAGACGGGCGCCACTTTCCACGTCTACGTGTGTGTGTGTGTGTCTGTGTGTCACCTTGCGTTAGAGGAAGGAGGGGCTTGTTCTCAGGTAGAGCAGGTCTCTTAGCGTCCAACAGGAAGTTGTTGAAGAACTCCACTTCCTGTCTGACGGCGGCGACCTTCTCAGCGTGTTTGTTCAGAATATGTTTACGAACAAACTCTGGAGCCTGGAGCACACATAGGGTTACCATGGAAACCACACAGTGGGACAGGACATTCTCTCAGGAAGTTGAACTCACCTTGAACTTCTTCCCGCTCAGAGGACAGAGCCATTTGTCTTTACTGAGCTCCTGAGTGTTGGCTGACAGGAACTTCTCCACCTGAACAGGTACACAGGTAAGATCAGTTCAGGACAGGTACAGGTCAGGTCCAAAGTCAGGTCCAGGTCAGGTCCAGGTCAGGTCCAGGTCAGGTCCAGGTCCAGGTCAGGTCAGGTAAGGTAAGGTACCTCCTGTTCTGGGTCTTTCCTTCCCAGTCTTGCAGCCTCTTCTTCACTCAGAGTCTCTGACGGCAACAGCAGAGGAGACAGACGCTCCTCACACATCTTCTGATGTTCATTCACTGTCCAATCAGAGCACAGCACTGATTACATAACAACCGCACACACACATCAGATCAACAAAGATGATGATTGTTGTGGTTCAACAGCTTTTTCATTCAGACCACAAATCAGCTGAGCTGTAACAGACCGTGTGTGTGTGTGTGTGTGTACCCTCTGTTGCAGTGATCTTGGCCACAGGTAGGGGACCTCGTACGTGGATCAGACCGCAGCGATGAGGCATCTCATCCTCAGCAGGATACTCACAGAAATTATAATAATCTACAGAGTGAACCAGACGCAGGTAGAGCAGCAGTCTGTCCAACACCTGAACACACACACACACACACACACACACATTAGAAAGAACTGGAGTTGGCTCCTCCGTCAGAGACTGAAAATGGTTAAATGATGAAGCTCCTCCCACCTTCAGCAGCTTGTCATCGGTCTCCACGGAGACTTCAGAGGAGGAGGCGGGGTCTTTGGTGTCACCTCTCTCGTCAGAGTTGCCCCCGGAGGCCCCGGTAAGCTCCTCCTCCTCAGCACTCACCTCCTCGATCAGGTAATCTGTGATGTTCTTCAGAACAGGGTTTGTCTCCATCTGAACACAGTAGGGGATTGTGGGTAATGTAGTGTCTAGTGTATAACGATGTGGAGCATTATAGTGGAGGGGCGTCCCGAGGAAGCGGACGTACCTGTCCGGCCCACAGCTCCCCCCTCTGGTCCAGACTGTGGACGAGCCTGGCCGACAGGCGGATGTCGTTCCTCACCACCGGCCTGTGGTGAGTCAGCCCGTTGACGCTGCGAACACGCCGACACAGATCTCTGTTGACCACCGGAGACAGTTCACAGTCCCTGAGCTGAGGGAGGAAGGGCTGCATTAGTCCAGACCACATCAGACCACAGCAGGCTCTGACGGTTCATCAACTCACCCGGATGTTCTGAAGGTTCCAACACGTCTCCTTGATGTTCACGCCGCGGTCAAAGGTCACCCAGCAGCGCCTGAAGAACCTGACAAACACACACACGTTAGCACTGACACACATCATACTGACACACTGCTCCATTGTCAGGTCTCACCTCCTCTCAGGCTGAGGGTCTGACAGCGCCACCCGCAGGAAGCCTGGGTACCTGCGACACAACTACACACACAGTCAGGTTAGTACAGGTGTGTGTGTGGATGGGTCCAGGTGTGTGTGTGTGTGTGTGTGTGTGTGTGTATTCTCACAGCAGTGATCTCCTCCTTGGACACCTCTGGCGGGATGCTCCTGATGAACAGGGAGGTAGTGAGGTGGAGGGGGCGGGGCTTGGCCGGAGCCTCCTTCTCTCTCTCCTTCCCTCGCTCTTTATGACGTTCTGACACACACACACACACACACACACACACACGTCACTGAACCAGAATCTGTTGAGATCTTTATCAGTTTTATATGAATTCGTTTAGCGTACGTACCGTCCTCGCCGTCCTCCTCTTCCTCCTCCTTCTCATCATCTTCCTCCTTATCTCGGTCAGAGTGGGAGGAGTCAGAGTCAGAGGCGCTGCCTTCCCCGCTGTCAGCTGACATGCTGCGTTTCCTCTTCCTGCCCTGAGAGGAGGAGGACGATTAACACCAGGACCACAGACAACATCAGGATGAGACTTATGACCAACTCACTTTCTTGTTCTTCTCTTCCTCTTCACCTTTCTTCTCCTCCTCCTCCTCCCCTCCATTCTGCTTGGCCTCGTCTTCACAGTCCTGAAGGGGAAACAAAACAAACACTGAGTTTTTCCCTATTGTCCAGATAAAAATCTGTAAACCAGAATAGCCAAAGAGAAACAACACAGGAGTGTCTGATGTAGTTCTGACTTTCTCCTCTTTCGTCTCGCTCGTCTCTCCGCTGGTCGTCCCCTCGCTCGGCTCTGATCTGGTCTGGCTGGTCATGTTTCCTCTGCTGGGATCTGCATGACTCTTCTCACCTCCGTCTCCTCTTCCACTGATGGTGCTGGTGGTGTTGCTCGCCTCCCCTCCGGCTGCCGTGGGGCCAGTCGGTGCCTCCAGGACCTGCAGGTCAAAGTCTGTTCCTCCCTCCATCTTTATTACAGCTGCAGACAAACACAGGTCAAAGTCCAAGCTCCTCGTTACCCAGAAACCCCCAAAAGGCGACACCAATAAACTACGTCTATGTAAATGGGGCTGGAGCCCTTTTATTGGTCTAATAGGCTCCATCATGTCTCTACCTGCGTCCAAGAGTTTGATGATGGTGGGACCGTGGTCCATGTCCAGCGACACATTATCCAGCCAACTGTTGTCCAGGAGGAAGAGAAAGACGCCGAGTCGCGTCTTGAGGGCGGCCAGAGACTCTGCCTTCCTCGCCGTGATGTCATCTGGGTGGTACTTGGAACGAAACCACTCCTGGTCTTTGTGTTGGAGGAAGAAGTCCTGCAGCTGCTGCCGCCTGAAATCCAGTTTGTACTGATTGTAGCGCTTCACTGCCTCCGTCTCATCAACGCTGTCCTCCATGTTCAACAGGAACTCCTGCACGAACGCAGTCATGATGACTCTCCACGTCTGAACACAAATGTTGTAGCAGTATCTGCAGTTTTTACACTCACCTTAAAGCTCCTCATGGTGGGGGGACCAGGAGGAGGCAGGTCTGGGTCCACCATCCCCAACCTGAGAGACACATTTTGTTTGACTTTATTCACCCGCTCTGCTCAGCAGTCTTAACCCAGTCTGGGTTCTAACCTCGGTATTGAGCTCACCTGCCCTGCAGTGGGTGGCCTCCATGATGTGGGTGAAGATGGGGAAGGTCGGGGTGCCAACCCTGAGGCCCCGCCCCTGGAAACGGAGCCCCTCCTCCTCCTCCATACGGCAGGTCGTAGCGGTACGGCTCCCCTCTGTGGTCGTCCCTGTAAAACAAGGGAGTCAATGACAGAACGAACGTGTGCCTTGAAGTAAACAGGAGCAGCAGCTCACTCTCACCAGTCTCTCCTCATGCGTTTGTGCTGAGGACTGATGTGTCTTGGGGGAGAAAACCTCTCTCTGCGACCACGATCATAATCCCTCCTCCTCTCTCTGCCACGGTCCCAGTCCCTGAGCACACAACATTCAGATGGCCGTCGCACACAGGAACACAAACCAAACTAACAGACTGTGGCTGAAGGAAGAGGTGACTTCAGGTTTAATATTAAACATTATCTGTCAGTTACGTTTCACAGATCAAATGGAGCCATCTCCCACAAACTAATGAAAATGCACCACATATATTCATGATGTATTATTATGACAGAAAAAAGAGGCCACAGGTGAGTGCTACCTGTCGGGCCAGTCGTCCCTCCTCCTCTCCTCTCTCTCTCTCGACCGCTCCATGTCGCTCCTCTCTCTCCTGAACTTGTCCCGCCTCCTCCTGTCGAACTCATCATCGCTGTCACCCATTGAACTGAAAACAAACCTTATTTCATGAGTAGATCTTCAGCTAACTGACATACAAGACAGTGACTACATGGTCTTTACTTTACTGAGTAAAATATGTCTATTTCCCAGATTAATTTAGACCATGACAGGAAGTAGAAGGACTTCATATCACCACTAAACTCCCTGAACTTTATAGAGAATGTTTGTAAGCTTCCATCAGTCACACCATGATGACTTCACTGAGACAGGAGCTGATCACAGCAGCTGGTTGGGACATTCTGACTGAATCTAACCAGCTAGTTATTGAATTATTAACAGAACCTAAAAAGATGTTTTAATATAAGTGAACAGATTCATTAACTAAAGGGAGTTTATTATTTCATTTAAACATTCAAATCCCAATCTTAATTACTTTATCGACAGAAAATGATTGAGAGCTGTTTATGATCAGAGATGTGCTGCTGCTTTTTTTTTGTGTCACCTTCTCATCGTGTTTAATTCTACAGCTTTTAACTGAAGACTGAAACTCAGTAAGTATTTAATTCACTGTGGAATTTATATCGTGTGTTCTTTTATGAATTAGCATCTTAGCTCCGCTCTGCTTCATCAGCATCGGCTCCTTTCACCTTCTGCTTATTTAACTCGCTAGCTGAATAACAATAACGATAAAAATCTCCTTAGAAAGGACGATCTAAGGTTTACAGTGATGCTAACATTAACAATCAACCGCCTACCAGCTAGATAAAGCTATCAGCGGCTAATTAGCTGTTAGCATGGGAGCTATCCCGGTTTACTAAAATTGATTAAATCTATTTTCGCTGAAGTTGGTGTTTTCTTTGAGTGTCATGTAAACAAACATCTCCACTGAATTTCAATGTTTTTACCTGAAGCTTCGTCGTTTGTAACCTCTGGAATTAGCTCTGCAGCTAGCTAACGCTGCGACTTCACCGCCAGTCCGAGAGAACCACAGCAACTTCCGGTCGGCTTTATTTCCTGCTCTGACGGTTTCCGGTCAGATTTTCAATCTAAAAGAAAAAGTGCGCCCCCCGAAGGTTAAAAAAAAAAAAAACGGGACACGATCATAAACTCCAAACTGCAAAAACGTGATGTTTTTATATTCAAACAGACGAGAAAAAGAAACAAGCGTGTTCCTTTATAAAGACCATATTTGAATCAGCAAGGGAACAGTGTCCGAGTTCATCCAAAGTGGGAAATACCGATATATTATTCATGAGGATGTTACTGCGTCATTATTCCTGCTCATAGCACACTGAGAAAAATTAAACAGGCTCAATATCTCTTTAGTTTTTCACTGATTATGGGCCCTTTGTAGCTCTCTGGTTTTATTCCTTTATTTTTTCTATAAGTGAATATTTTTAAATGCTTTATTTTTTCATACTTCACTCACGGGACAGAAAAACTCATCTGTGTCTGAACATTAATGTCGTAGTCAATCCGACTCCATTACCCATGATGCACTGCTGGGGCCGTTGCCAGGATACGGTACATTCCGGTCGGACCGTGTTCGGTGGAATCGTCCGGACGAACAGAAGAACTCTGATCCAGTTTTGTTTTGTTTTTTTCTCAGGGTGTTAACTCGGCTAACGTTAGCATCCAGTCCTGGCTAACGGTTAGCTCCTTTTAGCGGCCACATCCGTCCGGACGGTCGGGTTAACGGTTCTGTGACCGGCCGGTGTCTCATGGAGCGGACCGACCGGGGGAAGAGCAGCCGGCTGCTGAAGAACCAGCCGTACGACGAGAGTCTGGAGGTGAACGACCCGGAGGAGGTGGCGAGTGTCTGCAGCCCGACTCCCCGCAGCCGGGGCCAGGTACCCGAACACCGACATGAGCTGAACAGGACATGGTTCTGTGTTAAAGTTACTACAGCTGCTGAATAAATGAGCCTGAAGCCTGAAGTCACTGACCTGGTCTGGATCAGAGAAGGTCAGCTGTCTGTCTGTCCTGTCAGTCAGAGTCCAGGAGGAGCAGAGCTGGACCGGACCTGATGTCGGCCAACAGCAGCAGCGACGACTGTGAGGAAGAGCACAAGCTTCAGAAGGCCAACCAGCCGGGAGGGAGTCCCGACGAGGAGGACGAGGAGGAAGAGGAGGACGATGAAGACTCAGACGAGGAGGATACTGATGATGACGACGAGCCCGGAGCGGCTCCTGAGGGGGCGTACGACCCCGCAGAATATACCAACCTGCCCGTCAGCACGGAGGTCAAAGAGCTGTTCCAGTACATCACACGGTGAGAAACAGAATGTGGAGTTTGGCATTTCACACTGATCAACTCATGTCAAATGTAATTAATGTGTTAACTGGTTGATTATCATCGTCAGGACTAAAATGTGATGAGATGAATTCAGCAGGTTTGAGATCAATAATCCAGATTAAAGAGTCTCATCATAAAAATACACACAATTTAGTGGCCCAGAGAAAATCCACCCTTAAATTAATATTTTAAATAGAATCTGTGGATCAACATCAGCTCAGTAAAGCCTGTGGTGGATCTGATCTTTCTGCTGTTCCTCAGTTACACCCCTCAGACCATAGACCTGGATCACAGTCTGAAACCCTTCATCCCGGACTTCATCCCTGCTGTGGGCGACATCGACGCCTTCCTGAAGGTACGAGGGTTTACTTCGTGAACCGGACCAGGAGACTTCATCTCAGTGTCACCGTGATGACTTTTGACCTCACTGTGACCTATGTGGCTTTTAGGTGCCGAGGCCGGACGGGAAAGGGGACGGTCTGGGTCTGTTGGTTCTGGACGAGCCCAGTGTGAAACAGTCGGATCCCACAGTGCTGTCGCTGTGGCTGTCAGAGGAAACCAAACAACATGGAGCCACCGAGGTACACAGAGACCTCAAATGAGGTCTGAACCTTTAGCTCCCAAACTTCAGGTCTCAGTCCTCAGTTCTTAGTTTTCAGGTCTCAGTCTTCAGTTTTCGGTCTTCAGGTCTCAGTCTTCAGTTCTTAGTCTTCAGTTTTCGGTCTTCAGGTCTTAGTCATCAGGTCTCGGTCCTCAGTTCTTAGTCTTCAGGTCTCGGTCCTCAGTTCTTAGTCTTCAGGTCTCAGTCCTCAGTTCTTAGTCTTCAGGTCTCAGTCTTCAGTTTTGGGTCTTCAGGTCTCAGTCTTCAGTTTTCGGTCTTCAGGTCTCAGTCTTCAGGTCTCGGTCCTCAGTTCTTAGTCTTCAGGTCTCAGTCTTCAGGTCTCAGTCTTCAGGTCTCAGTCCTCAGTTCTTAGTCTTCAGTTCTTAGTCTTCAGGTCTCAGTCTTCAGTTTTCGGTCTTCAGGTCTCAGTCTTCAGGTCTCAGTCTTCAGGTCTCGGTCCTCAGTTCTCAGTCTTCGGGTCTCAGTCTTCAGTTCTTTGTCTTCAGGTCTCAGTCTTCAGGTCTCAGTCTTCAGGTCTCGGTCCTCAGTTCTTAGTCTTCAGTTCTTTGTCTTCAGGTCTCAGTCTTCAGTTTTTGGTCTTCAGTTCTTTGTCTTCAGGTCTCAGTCCTTCCTCACAGTAATGAGATTGTGGTGTCTCTGTTGTTCGCCCCCTGTCTCCAGCTGAAGAAGGTGGCCAGTGTTGTGAGTCCTCAGTCCAACCCTCGGGCAGTGGACAGCTGGGTGGACAGCATCAGCGCGCTGCACCGCTCCAAACCTCCGGCCAGCGTCCAGTACGGCCGGCCGATGCCTGACATCGACACCCTGATGCAGGAGTGGCCGGCCGAGCTGGAGGAGCTGCTGGGCCGCCTGCAGCTGCCGCCGGCCCGGCTGGACTGCAGCCTGACGCAGTACGCTGACCTGGTCTGCAGCCTGCTGGACATCCCCGTCTACGGCAGCAGGATCCAGTCCCTGCACCTGCTCTTCAGCCTCTACCTGGAGTTCAGGGACTCCCAGCATTTCACACGCAGAGCACACACCTGAGCCACCAGGACCGGGGCCCTCTGCTGGTCTCTGAGGTCAGGTCCAGGACCCAGACCTTCTGCTCTGTCTTTAGTCTTTGTCTCTTTTGATGCGGCGGGGATGCAGCGGTTGGGCTGTGTCTGTTTTCACTCTGATCACATTAAATAAAACTGAATATTTACACAGATCCAGATGTGACATCTTACACTCTGTCACATGACACGACAGATGTTTTAAATACACAGAGGACACAGTCAGCTGAGTGTGAAGGCACACACACACACACACACACACACACACACACACTGCAGACAGGACCGGGGCTGTGATGAGAGGTAAGAAAATATATTTTTATTTTTATTGCACACGTGTAGAGATGAAAACACGATGTTAAATACAGCCGTGATGTAACAGGAAGCAGGAAGTTGTTTGTATATCAGAGGAGCGTCCTCGGTGAGTGTTAGCTTAGCATAGCTAATATGACCATCAGTGAAGCTTCAACACTGACGAATGCACAAAACAAATCAACCTCATAACGTTAAGAAGAAGTCTGTACATTCACAAATCGGTATAAAAAACAACACAACACCACAAAAGTACACAAAGGCTCCATCGTGGTCTGACATTTCCCAGGATTCATGTAACAACATGTAACGATATAAAGTCCAACTCAAACAGCTACAAATCAACAGTGACAGTAACCACAAACTAAAACCTGCAGGTCCTCCACAGACCTCTAGAGTCCGTCCTCGTGAGGAGGATGGAGTGACAGGTCCGGACAGGTGAGCTGGGAAGTCTGGTTGGAAACCAGTTTGGACTTGAAGGAACATTCAATCACAGCAGCATCTCCATTAACACTATTAACAACACAATCTACACAACAAACACTACACATCTCTCTCAGACGACACAGCAGAGGAGCGTCACTCACCACTGTCAGCAGCTGACAGGAGGAAACAACTTGAATCCATTTCTTCTCCATCGGCGGCCATTTAAACAGATTTAAAGGCTCTGCAGCAAATAAAGACAACAACTGAGCACACAGACAACACAACACAAAAGGTGTCAACATGAGAACAAAGCGGACAAACAACATTCCTGTGTGATGTGGACAGATC
The DNA here is from genome assembly GCA_034769265.1 of Remorina albescens. NCBI lineage: Eukaryota > Metazoa > Chordata > Actinopteri > Carangiformes > Echeneidae > Remorina > Remorina albescens. Next base: position 16,243,119 of record CM068495.1, read on the forward strand.
AAATCAGGACCAACAACAACAATCTGCAGCACAGAAAACATGACAAACATGACAAATGTTTGTGTTGCTGTTGTGTTTCCATCAGACTTCATTAATGCAGATTCATTCAGTCACAACATCAACGATCAACAATGAATCTGTTCACACAAATCAGCTCAGCTGTCCGTCTGAACAGCTGTTTGTGTTATCTTTGTGTGTTCTTTTTGTGTTTGTGTTTGTTTTTGTGTGTTATCTTTGTGTGCTATCTGTGTGTTGTTTTTGTGTGTTATCTTTGTGTTTGTTTTTGTGTGCTATCTGTGTGTTGTTTTTGTGTGTTATCTTTTTGTGTTATCTTTGTGTTATCGTGCCAAAATGAATTTCTGTAAAACAAACATTGTTGTGTGTGTGTGTGTGTGTTACTCAGTGTGTCCGTTGTGGGTCGCTGTAGTTTCATTGTGGTGTTTGAAACACAGAATAAGAAACAGCAGACTGACAGACATGAATCCGGTTAACCAATCAAACCGGATCTTTAATCCCGGAAACATCCGAATGTTTATGACGTCACGGCAGGACAAACTCCCACAATGCACCGCGCTGTTATTGTTTCGCTACCTGTCCAACATGGCGGCTCCGGGCTGCGTCTTCCACAGAACCCTGATTCGGTCCAGACCCGATCCAGACCCGGTCCTGGGCCGGGATAGACCCGGACTGAACAAGGTCTGAGACCCGGATCGGGTTTCTTTTAACAGACTAGATGTCCAAAGTCCGTTTGGTGTCTCCGCCGCTTTAACCGGTTTAAGGTGTTTGACCCGATCTGAAGGAGTCACAGCTTTAATCCGGTTCGGTGGAAGAACAGCAGCTTCATGACTCAAACTTAGAAACAGGTTTAATGTTCGTCAGCTCGGTGAAAATGTCTCACACAGACCAAACTGGACGATACTTCCTGTCTGTAGAGTTGTAACAGGACATTCAGCCTCTTCTTCTCATTCTTGTTTTGCCCTTGTCTTTGTCTTGCAGGTTGTCTCTTCCTGTCCCGCCGTCTGCAGGGACTTCCTGTCCGTGGTGGACCTGCAGCGTTACAGCAGAGACCAGGGCTCCTCGGTCTACTTCCCCCAGGCCGTCCTCAGCAGTGAGACACACCACACGTCTGCTGGTGTCCTTCAGTAGATGAGTCACTTCCTGCTCTGACCCGTTTCCTGTCTCCAGGTGATGACCTGTATGACGTCACACTTACAGACGGGGACTGTCGGCTTCAGGTGACTCTGGATCCCGGTCTGAACCGGCTGGTGGAGAGGCACGTCCTGCATCCAGGGTCGACCCTACGTAACATCACCTTCTCCGCCGCCATGACCGCTCAGCTCCTCCCAGCATGCCCCGAGGCCGACAGGTGAGTGAGGACAGGTGAGTCCGCCACAGCGCTGCAGTCAGGGATCAGGTCTAAGGTTTCTGCTCCTGCAGCTACAGACTGGTGAGTGTGGAGGTCAGAGGAGATGACGATGACGGGGTCAGGAGCACCGATGTGGACTGGGACTCTCTGCCCTGGTTTGGATCCTCAGAGCGGGCAGGTAAGACAAGATAGTGACCCACAGCTCTAAGCCCCGCCCCTTGGATTCTGATTGGCTGATTGATCTTGTGGTTCAGGCCCTGTGGTTCCTCTAAGAGCCAGAAGGAGTGTGTTCCTGCCTCTGTGGAACAATGTGGACTACAGCGGGGAGGTGTGGAGGGAAGCCCCGCCCACTGAGGAAGAGGAGGAGGAGGAAGAAGAAGACGAGGAGGAGGAAGGTGGAGCTCTTTGAATCCATCATACGTAGAATCAGAGCAGCTGATTAGTAAGTTCAGATATAAACACAAACAGAATTGAATGTGTCATCAGGACGGCGTCCTGCTGTCAGCGTCTCCAGGCTGCGAGAGTCCTTCCTGTCAGGTGACCGCCGCGTCACCAGGGGCGCCGTCCAGCATCGGCTGATCGTACGCGTCATCAACAAGTCACACCTGATGTATTATGGGAGACCAGACAGAAACTGTGATTGTCCTTATAAGGTCAGTGAGACACTCTGGAGTCCTCAAACACAGATTGGCTGGTGTTTTGTTAAAGGAGGACCTAAGATGGACGCCTGTGGGCCGTCTCTGTCCGTCCAGGCCGTGTTGGAAGTGTGTGATAGGACGGGCAGTGTGTGTGTGGTACTGTGGAACAGCGTGTGTGTCAGCTGGTATCGCTGCCTGAAGCCCGGTGACATCATCAGCCTGAGGTGTTATCGGGTCAAACAGCACTACGGCGCTCAGACGGACGATATCGGTAGGCATCATCTGAGCGGCGCCATCCTGATATTCCTGAAGGTGACAGTGAGGTCCGACCGCTCTCTGTTTCTGCTTCTGTCAGAGATCAGCGTGAACAGCAGAAACCCCACTGCACAGATCTCCCTTCTCCCAGAATCCTCTGTTTCACCTGAACACCTGCCGCCCGCGCTGCCCTACAGCTTCTACAGCAGGTACACACACACAGATGACACACAAAGATAACACACACACACACACACACACACACTCTCGTCTCTCTCTCCGTCTGTCAGTAAGGAGATCCTGGACCGTCCCCACTGCTCTGTGTTTGATGTCATCGGTCTGCTGACCTTCTCAGGACGACCAGAGCGAATCAGAAGTAAGGGTGAGGGTTGTCGTGGTTACCTTCATTACAGTGACTTTGACTCTGAGAGGTCTGGCACACTTATCATTGATGGCTTGATGATGCTTTGTTTTTAGTTTGACCTGAATCTGGTGTTTTCATTGGTAGATAGTCGAGGGGCGGAGCTTTTAGAGTATCGCTGGCTGCGATTGGAAGACGGGAGCAGCGATCAACCAATCATGGTGAAGCTCTTCTCCACGTCGCAACCTGAAACCCATCGCAAGCTCCACCCACGTGAGAGAAACAAAACACACACAGGATGGTGGTTTTAGTTGAGCTGTGAAAATTAAATGTGAAATTAATAAATTAATGTGTCTGATGGTCTGGTGGTCTGGTGGTCTGATGGTCTGGTGGTCTGATGGTCTGATGGTCTGATGGTCTGGTGGTCTGGTGGTCTGATGGTCTGATGGTCTGGTGGTCTGATGGTCTGATGGTCTGGTGGTCTGATGGTCTGGTGGTCTGGTGGTCTGATGGTCTGATGGTCTGGTGGTCTGATGGTCTGGTGGTCTGGTGGTCTGGTGGTCTGGTGTGTCCAGTGTCCGTGGTGGTCTGTTCAAGACTGAAGTTGATCAGAGTTGGAGATCAAACTCATGGCTACTTCCTGACCAACACAGCTCACACTCAGGTGTACTGCACAGGTAACACCCGCCCACTGGTCCATAGTGTCCTCGTGATGTCATCAGTCATGTCACCTGAAGTCTGTCCTGTCTTCTGATTGGCTGGTTGGACAGGCCTGGGCCACCACTCAGAGATGAGTTACCGTAAGCTGCTCCCGGTGCGACGCTTCCTCCGGTGGCTGAGGAGGCAGGACGACCAGCAGGTGCTGAGCCGGGCTCTGATTGGAGGATTCTTCCTTTTCCCGCCCCCTCCAGTCACCTTGGAAACGTACATGAAAGACTGCAGAGGTCAGAGGTCAGAGGTCACAGCTGTCACATCTGTCAAAACCACACTTCTCCTTTAAGTGTGTGTGTGTTCACAGGTGAGCCAGATTTCTTGCGGGGGGCGGAGCTTCAGAGGGAGGTGGAGAGGCTTTGTTACCGAGAACGACGGACCCTCAGTATCCAGGCCACAGTTACCATGGTTACCTACAGCCGCAGAGGAGAGGTGAGGAGGGCTCCTCTGATTGGCTGCTCCCTTCCCGGGTCATGTGATCAGCTGTCTTCTTCCTGCAGGAGGATCGATCTCTGTTTTGGACATATCGAGCTTCGTCTCTGTCCCCGTCTTCCTCCTCGTCCTCCCCCTGTCTCCCCAAGTCCTGCGCTGACCCGTCTCCTCCGCCACCCCTCTCCCCCTCCTTCACCCCCCGTTCATTCAGACCCCCCCACTTCTCTCCCCCTTCCTCTTTATCTGCATCCTCAACCGTCAGTCAGCTGACGCCTCGGCGCCTGGACTCCAGAGCAGGGTGAGACATGACCGCCATGACATCACAGCGGTTCGGTCCGTATACTCGGGTTTCAGCATCACTCTGGTTGTTTCAGGAGGAGGTCGGCGAAAAGGAAGCAGCTGCTGCCGCCTGAGACACCCAACAGGAGGTGAGCCTCACGCCGTCTGTTGCTGTTCCTGATGGGACACCTGGAGATGACAAACTGTTTTCCCTCCACAGACGACCACGAGTCACATTACAGCCGGAGCAAGACGACAAGACAAGTGAGAGACGGCGTCCACCAAAGTCCATACAGGACAAAGACGTCCCTCAGTTCAAACACAAGAAGCTGATGATGATGTTAACAACAGTAACAACAATAACACTGTCCGTGTGTCTGCAGTGATTCTGTTTGACGCCTCGATGGAGTTTCTAGAAAACACGAACACGGACGAAGATGAGAGCGATGATGATGACGACTCGTCTTTCGTCACCGCCCCCCTCACGCCCACCTTCCCTCCCATCGCCATGGAGACACTGCCGATGCGTTATGACCACACCCACAGGGAGGAGCAGAGTGTTGCTGTGGGAATGGGGGGCGCAGTGACACCTGGGAGGTTTGAGTCGGCCTTCGAGGATTATTACACACTGAGAATGAGAGGTACACACACACACACACAGACACACACACACACTTACAACCAATCGATAATATTGATCAGTGACTCGGTCTCCTTTCAGCTCTGTCAGACGGCGTGCTGGTCGATGCCATCTTCCTCCCCCATTACTCCTCCCCTTCTCCTTCCTCCCTCCCCCCTCACGCCAACACCTGGACCTCCATCTTGTCTCACGGAGCCTTCTCTTCACACAAACCTCCACCTTCACCAGGTCAGCACACACACAGAGAAAGCTCTGAGCCCAGAAATGTCTGCTACAACAAACAGCACACACATGATGATGATGATGATGATGAAGGTCACCTCTCTCACAGCTGACCTCATCGGCATGGCGGCCCAGCTGACCAACCAGAGGCTGGTTTGCGTCCTGGAGGCGTGTCATCTGGGCGGAGCCTCCACTGAGCTGATCCTGAGTCGAGCCTTCCACCTGCCCAGCTGACAGGTGCATGATGGGAGTTGTAGTGGGTTTTTGGTTTTAGTTTTGTTGTTGTTATTTGGACGTTTTAATACTTGAAGGTACATCGTTGCACTTTATCACAGGAACCTTCTGGGAGTTTTATTCTGAACTACATTTGAAAAACACCAGTGACAGACTTCCTCTTTTTAAACTCTATCAGTCGTATCTGTTGGCGTCTCACACAAACACACACACACACACACACACACACACACTAAAAGAAAACTGTATTTATGTCGATTTTTAACATCTTTACTGCTGTAGTGTTTTTTACTTCTTTTTCAAAGTTCCTGAATGTGGCACTTTCTGCACGCTTTTATTTTGAAGGTTTGTATTGTGGCGAAACGAGTTTCTATTTAACAAATTTTACTCTTGTGTATAACTGTTGTGTTGTCAACCTGTTGTGTTGTTGCCTTGCGTCATCAGCTGACGACAACTAAAACATCTTTTTATACTCAGAGGAACTTTTGTTTCTGTCTGATTTCCTGCTAAACTTTAAAAACATCAAACGAAAGTCATCTCACAGTTTTATTAGATCTGGAAACACTGAAGTGAAGAGACACACACACAGACACACACACACACACACACACTCAGTACCACACATTAGTATCTGTGTGACGTTGAAGGAACAGCATCGTTTGTCCTTTGATTAAAGAAAAACTAAGAAGTTGTCCTGAAGGCGGCGTCCTCCTCAGCGCCGCTGGCTGTGTCTCTGGCAGATGTAGCGCAGCCGGGTGGAGCAGTGAAGGTCGTTGAGACGTCCGTCGCTGTGAATGTGAGCACAGTCCTCGTCACCGGGACCGAGACCGTGATTGGTCCAACTGTCGGGCTGTCCCGGTCTCCAGCGCCTGGAACGAGACAGACAGGAAGAAGACTCGCGCTCTGACGCCACAATCTTGTCAACACGTGGTAAAGAAACAGTTCCCAGAATTCATAACTTTCAGTTTCCCACAGGTATAAAAAACAAACGCTCACCTGCGGTTCATGAGGTACGGCGTCTGGTTCACCCACTCCCACTTCCCTGTCCGCTCATCAGTCAGACCGATCCAGAAGAATGCACCTGAGACGTGACCGCTCACAAAGTCCTGGACACAGACAGGAGTCAGACTGGGGTCAAAGGTCACACAGGTACAGTCAGCTCAGGGGTCAAAGGTCACTGACCCACTCTTCGTCTGTGATGAGGATGGCCAGGTGGGACTCGTGTGCATTGCACCAGTCTCTGGCCTCTTGCCAAGGCAGCGTCGTCCGGCTGAACAGGTAACAGGAAGTTCCAGAAAGCTCCCAGCCCAGAGGACAGCAGCCAGCGGTGACCGAGCCTGAGGACGGACACAGTCTGAGACACACGTCCTCTAAACGGCATCAGAGGGGGCCGGATCATGTGACTCTACCGTTATTGATGAGACGTTCGATGGAACATTTGAGTTTAGCAACAGTTCTACTGATGGAGTCCAGAGCGGAGAGCTGCTTCAACGCCTCCGATACTGAACACAGAGAGAGAGACAGAGAGTGAGTCAGAGAGAGCGAGGGACAGCTGGTACAGTCCGTAACTCCTCATCATCATCATCACCACCACCACCTGAAGTCAGCTGATCCTTGTTGTTCTCCACGGCAAACGACAGTCGGCGAACGTCTTTAGCTGCGTCTGGACAGAGCAGAAGGTTAGACAGTGAACACTCCTGAGGGAGGAGAAGAAAAAGCTGGAGAACGGTAGATAGGTGAGACAGGTGTGTCACCTTTGGCCAGCTGCTGAGCAGCACTCATGGACTCTGTCATGTTGGACATACTTCTCTCCAGAGACCACAGTCGATTTGATGCTGATGTGTCTGCACACAAAGTAAAGATCAGATCAGAAATTCATCCTCTGGGGAAAATGAACACCAGAGTGTGTGTGTGTGTGTGTGTGCGCTCACTGCTAGCTCCCACTGCTATGATCAGAATCAGGAGGACTGTCGCTGTCAGAGCAGGAAACAACCAACGTCTGAACCTGGAGACACCTGAGAGAGAGACAGGTGGAGTCTCTGACAGACAGACAGACAGACAGACAGGAGGAAGGTTAGAGAGACAGGTGTAGAGACAGACAGTTGGTCAGTCTTGTTTGACTCCTCATATTTAAGAGGACAGGTGGACAGACAGACAGGTACCTTTGGTCCAGAATGAGCTGCTGTCGTCTTCAGTGTTGTCATGGTATTCAGTCGTCATGGCGATGTCTCCTCACCTTGCGTCTTGCTCCTCCTCCTCCTTCTTCTTCTACTTCACGGTGAATCTTGACAACAGTCTGACTGTCCAGCACGGAGCTGAAGGTCAATGACCACAGAACGCACTTTGAACCAGAACGCTGTGTGTGTGTGTGTCCTCTGATTAAACAGACTACATGTTTGTGTTACCTGGACTTTGTTTGTCGTTGCAGTGACTTCATGTCCTAAGACCCGCCCCTGTACGGACACTGTCCCCCTCTCAGTGTCCAGACGGTCAAACTGCTCCACTTCAGGACTTCTTATTTGTCACTGTGGGCCCCAAACATTTGCTTCATTGGACTTGAATGAATGGGAAGTCTGACACATCAGAGAGAACGTATTTATTTTCAAAGAAGCAGAGATGAGATTCCTGAGAGGTCAGGCAACCATGTTGACTATCACTGTTGTTTATTATTGTTGTCCGACAGAAGCTCCGCCCACCAACACTCAGAACTGTTCAGCTTTTAATTTGTATATATGGGTAAGCAGTGAGTGGGCGGGGCCAGGCGGCGTGGGGGCGCGGTCTGCTCAGGCGTGCCGGCTGTGGCTCTGGCAGACAAACTTCATGTGGATGGAGCAGTGCAGGTCGTTGAGACGTCCGTTCTGGTGCAGGTGAGCACAGTCCTTGGCTCCGGGACCGAGACCGTGACCGCTCCGGTTATCGGGCTGTCCGGGGATCCAGCGCCTGGTCCCCGCACGGCACAAATACAAACACACACAGAGGTTATCAAGCTGCTCCTGTCTCACCTGAGCGTTCTGACATCACAGAGGAAAAAGTACCTGCGCTCAAATGTGTATGGAGTCCGGTTCACCCACTCCCAACTCCCAGTTCTCCCATCGCTGAGACCGACCCAGAACAACTGATGGACCGTCTGACGGGTCACAAAGTCCTGGACAGACAGGGGGACAGGGAGACAGTCTGTCAGGGAGATGGGGGGGACAGGGAGACAGACGGACAGACAGACAGCCTGTCTCACCCACTCCTTGTCCGTCCTCAGGATGACCAGGTGAGACGTGTGTCTTTCACACCAAACTCTGGACTCGTTCCAGGACAGAGACAGACTGCTGAAGAAATAACAGCTGGAGTCAAACAGCTTCCAGCCCAGAGGACAGCAGCCGTCCACCTGAGAGCCTGAGGGACAACAGGGACAGACAGACAGGTGTTCAGACAGACCGATACTCAGGCCGTTGGTGAACGTACTTCAGTCATGTGACTTGTGGACGTACTGTTGTTGACAATGCGTTCAAGGGAACATTTGAGCGAAGCAACACTTCTGCTGAGAGAGTCCACCACTGACAACTGTTTCAGAGCCTCGGACACTGACACACACACACACACAGATTTGAAGAATTTCAATCAGAAGGTAAACATGAAGAAGTTCTTCAGAGACCAGTTTCTTGGTTCTGCTGGATTAGAGAGACTGACCTGAGATCAGCTGGTTCTTGTTGTTCTCCACAGTGAACCTCAGCAGGTGAACATCTTCAGCAGCTTCTGGAGCAAGAAACCCAGAAATTTAGCATGTTACCATATTGCTTTGGGTTTGACCCCCCCTCCACAAAAAATGAACATCATGTTGTGTTGAAGACTGTAAACTAGAGACTGAGACCATAAACTCATCAGGAAAACGTTTACTGAGGAGGAGGAGGGACATTTTCCCATAGACTTCAATATAAAGGAGGAGGAGGGACATTTTCCCATAGACTTCAATATAAAGGAGGAGGGACATTTTCCCATAGACTTCAATATAAAGGAGGAGGGACATTTTCCCATAGACTTCAATACAAGGGAGGAGGAGGGACATTTTCCCATAGACTTCAATATAAAGGAGGAGGAGGGACATTTTCCCATAGACTTCAATACAAAGGAGCAGGAGGGACATTTTCCCATAGACTTGAAGTACCGTACAGACATTTGTGTGTGTTCACCTTGAGCTTGATGCAGTGATGCGTTCAGGGACTGGATGATGTTGCTCAGGTCAGAAACTCTCTGCTCAACCGTCCACAGACGATTTGACGTCTTCACGTCTGATTGGACACAAACAGCAGAGACCACATGACTGACACTTTCTACAGGAAGTTGCTTTTATCCCAAACAATGAAAAAATAAAGTGAGCCACATTAACTCGTTGATCTGTGGTAGTTTAGTTTCTCTGAAAATCAGCCGCTGATTCTGCAGTCACAGCTGTTAGCCGAGCTAGCTCAGTGTTAGCCTGTGTGTGTGTGCGCTCACTGCTAGCTCCCACTGCTATGATCAGAATCAGGAGGACTGTCGCTGTCAGAGCAGGAAACAACCAACGTCTGAACCTGGAGACACCTGAGAGAGAGACAGGTGGAGTCTCTGACAGACAGACAGACAGACAGGAGGAAGGTTAGAGAGACAGGTGATTTGGGCAGCACTGAGGAAAAGGCTCACAGGTGCAGCGGCTGAAGCTCATCCTGCATGTTTTAACTCAGGACAGGTAACCTTTGCCACGATTAGATCACCAAAAACTTCCCAAAGTCATAAATTCATGAAAGACGGATTTTAACGGTGGCAGACCGGCTCAAACTGGAATTTTAAGAACAGAACAGAGTGTTTGTGGCCTCGGGGAGTTATCAGCTGTTGGTGAGTGTGACTCAGCCCCCGGTCCGGTCCACTCAGACCTCTGGGTCCGGTCCACTCAGACCTCTTGGTCCGGTCCACTCAGACCTCTGGGTCCGGTCCACTCAGACTTCTGGGTCCGGTCCACTCAGACCTCTGGGTCCGGTCCACTCAGACCTCTGGGTCCGGTCCACTCAGACTTCTGGGTCCGGTCCACTCAGACTTCTGGGTCCGGTCCAGATTCGCGTTGGGTTCTGCTGCCTGACCCCTCCAGGCCCAAAGGAAGCAGTGAGTACGGACGGACGGACGGACAGACGGACAGACAGACAGACAGACGGACGGACAGACGGACAGACAGACGGACAGACAGACGGACAGACAGACAGACAGACAGACAGACAGACAGGTACCTTTGGTCCACAGCGCGCTACGGTCATCTTCGCTCTTATACTTGTAGTCGTCCATCTTGGTGATGTCTGTCTGACCCTTTAAAATGAGGACAGTGAGAGTGTCCACAGTCTGTCCATCTCCATGGAGACCAACCTCTGACTTATCCGAACTTCCTTTCCACAGTTTCTCCAAAATAAAAGCACGAGGAGCTAATCTGTTGGCTCTGATCACTTCAATTCAGATAAACGTGTTTGTAGCCACGTTAGCAGCTAGTTGAGGCTAATGTTAGCGTGCTACATTAAAACCTTAGTGTTCCTAATAAACTGAGCTGAACAGTTTAGGATGTTGTTGTGTTGTTGGCTCTCAAACGGAGGTACGTGAGATTTTTTAAAAATAGCAATCAATTCAAAAGCCCTTAAATTGGTTCAGGGTTTTTTTAGCTGAGTACCGTCTAAACGTTAGGGGGTACGTCACTGAAGAGAGGTAGAGAACCAACAGTCTAAAGTTCACTTTAATGAGCACAAAGAAACAGAGAACACAAAGGTTTCCTCACGTGTTGAATCTGCAGCAGCTCCACTCGTTTCTCCTTCTCTTCACCAACAAACTGGTTTGTTCCAGTTTTATAAAATGTCCCGTCGTCTCTTCGACATCATTCTGAAGCTGCTCAAATATTTCACGTCATTTCTCAGACCTTCACATTTTTCTGTGAAATGATTCATCAAAACTTCTCCTTTATTCTTCCTTTTCTTCCACACATGTTTCCGGAGGAGAACCTGATCCTCAGTCTTCACTTCCCCTTTAAGGGCGGAACCATATTTGTTTCAATCCAGAACCCATGAGACCTGATCCTGGGACAGACCTCCACACCAGAAGAACCCCCCTTTTAGATTGTCTGGTTCTTTGGTTCTCTGGTTCTCCGGTTCTCTGGTTCTCTGGTTCTTTGGTTCTCTGGTTCTCCGGTTCTCCGGTTCTTTGGTTCTCTGGTTCTGTGGTTCTTTGGTTCTCCGGTTCTTTGGTTCTTTGGTTCTCCGGTTCTCTGGTTCTTTCGTTCTCTGGTTCTCCGGTTCTTTGGTTCTCTGTTTCTGTGGTTCTTTGGTTCTCCAGTTCTCCGGTTCTTTGGTTCTCCGGTTCTTAGGTTCTTTGGTTCTCTGGTTCTCTGGTTCTTTCGTTCTCTGGTTCTCTGGTTCTTTGGTTCTTTGGTTCTTTGGTACTCCGGTTCTCCGGTTCTTTGGTTCTTTGGTTCTCTGGTTCTTTGGTTCTCTGGTTCTCTGGTTCTCTGGTTCTTTCGTTCTCTGGTTCTCTGTTTCTCTGGTTCTCCGGTTCTTTGGTTCTCCGGTTCTCTGGTTCTCTGTTTCTCTGGTTCTCCGGTTCTTTGGTTCTCCGGTTCTCTGGTTCTCTGGTTCTTTCGTTCTCTGGTTCTCTGGTTCTCTGGTTCTCTGGTTCTCTGGTTCTCTGTTTCTTTGGTTCTCTGGTTCTCTGGTTCTTTCGTTCTCTGGTTCTCTGTTTCTCTGGTTCTCCGGTTCTTTGGTTCTCCGGTTCTCTGGTTCTCTGGTTCTTTCGTTCTCTGGTTCTCTGGTTCTCCGGTTCTCCAGTTCTTTGGTTCTCTGGTTCTGTGGTTCTTTGGTTCTCCGGTTCTTTGGTTCTCTGTTTCTGTGGTTCTTTGGTTCTCCGGTTCTCTGGTTCTTTCGTTCTCTGGTTCTCCGGTTCTTTGGTTCTCTGTTTCTGTGGTTCTCTGGTTCTCCGGTTCTTTGGTTCTCTGTTTCTGTGGTTCTTTGGTTCTCCGGTTCTCCGGTTCTTTGGTTCTCCGGTTCTTAGGTTCTTTGGTTCTCTGGTTCTCTGGTTCTTTCGTTCTCTGGTTCTCTGGTTCTCTGGTTCTTTGGTTCTTTGGTTCTTTGGTACTCCGGTTCTCCGGTTCTTTGGTTCTTTGGTTCTCTGGTTCTTTGGTTCTCTGGTTCTCTGGTTCTCTGGTTCTTTCGTTCTCTGGTTCTCTGTTTCTCTGGTTCTCCGGTTCTTTGGTTCTCTGGTTCTCTGGTTCTCTGGTTCTCTGGTTCTTTGGTTCTCTGGTTCTCTGGTTCTCTGGTTCTTTCGTTCTCTGGTTCTTTGGTTCTCTGGTTCTCTGGTTCTCTGGTTCTTTGGTTCTCTGGTTCTCTGGTTCTCTGGTTCTTTGGTTCTCTGGTTCTCTGGTTCTCTGGTTCTCTGGTTCTTTGGTTCTCTGGTTCTCTGGTTCTTTCGTTCTCTGGTTCTTTGGTTCTCTGGTTCTCTGGTTCTCTGGTTCTTTGGTTCTCTGGTTCTCTGGTTCTTTCATTCTCTGGTTCTCTGGTTCTCTGGTTCTTTCGTTCTCTGGTTCTCTGGTTCTCTGGTTATTTCGTTCTCTGGTTCTCTGGTTCTCTGGTTCTCTGGTTCTTTCGTTCTCTGGTTCTCTGGTTCTCTGGTTCTTTCGTTCTCTGGTTCTCTGGTTCTCTGGTTCTTTCGTTCTCTGGTTCTCTGGTTCTCTGGTTCTTTCGTTCTCTGGTTCTTTGGTTCTCTGGTTCTCTGGTTCTCTGGTTCTCTGGTTCTTTCGTTCTCTGGTTCTCTGGTTCTCTGGTTCTTTCGTTCTCTGGTTCTCTGGTTCTCTGGTTCTCTGGTTCTCTGGTTCTTTCGTTCTCTGGTTCTCTGTCCGTCTCCACAGACTCAGATCAGGTGGAGACCAGACACAGACAGGTGAGAACAGTGATCATGTGACAGACGTTATCTGAACTGTTCCAGCTGGTTCCTGGTGAACGCCATCGACAGGCTGAAGGGTCAGTCATCCTTTCACATTAAAATAACTTTTATTAAAATGAGTAACAATCTGACATGAACATTTAATGAACCCCCCCGAATGTCCCCTATGACCTCATGATGAGGTCAGAGGTCACGCCTCGCTGAGGTCGTCGTTGAAGTGAAGGAGGATGGCGGGGGTAAAGAGGTCTCGGTCCAGTCGCAGCCGGTCCAGCTCGTGGTCGTCGTCGGGAACGTTGTTCTCGCTGAGCGTCCTGCTCATGTCCAGACTGACGCCGTCGTGCTTCCAGGTGTAGCTGCAGGCGTGAGAGTTGTAGGGCAGGTAACGCTGCAGGATCTCAGCCAGAGTCTCCTCTGAACACACCTGAGGAGCAGCACCAGCCAATCAGCTCTCTGCATTCATCAGACTGACGTCAAGAGTGGTCCAGACTGAGGGTCTAAAGGTCCAGACGGTCTGAAGGTCAAAAGGTCCAGACGGTCTGAGGGTCTAAAGGTCCAGACTGAGGGTCTAAAGGTCCAGACGGTCTGAAGGTCTAAAGGTCCAGACGGTCTGAGGGTCTAAAGGTCCAGACGGTCTGAGGGTCTAAAGGTCATGACGGTCTGAAGGTCTAAAGGTCCAGACGGTCTGAAGGTCTAAAGGTCTAAAGGTCCAGATGGTCTGAAGGTCTAAAGGTCTGAAGGTCCAGACAGTCTTAGACCGTACGTGGACAAAGCTACATTTTGAATGCTCAGTTGACTCGGTTACCCAGGGTGCACCTGATGTGGGCGTCTCACCTGTAGTCGCTGCTCCTGTGACGTCAGCGTGTTGATGACCCGGATCCACCTGGCTTTAGCCGTCAGCAGTCCCACTTCGTAGCGTCGATCCCTCCACCACGGCTGGCCGATGACTCCGGCCCAGTCAGAGCGTGGGCCTGCAGGGGGGACGTGCACAAAGCGCCCCCTGGGGGTGTAGTACCTCAGACAGTTCGTTAGGGGGTCCACGTACCTCAGGACCTGAACGGGCACAGGGACATACAGTGTTGGAGGAGTCACCTCGTTGTGTCACCCTCAGCATTCATCTGCTGCTCAAGTGATGGTGTTTTTATATTTGGATGTTTTATGTGAACGAACGTAACGTCATTTCGTTCTGCATTGTGTCCTTTAAGTGTTGTTGAATGACACTAAAAATTAATCTAGGCTCTGTACTTTTACTTTGAAAGAAAGGCTGTGTATTGGTACTTTTACTTTGGTGAAGGACCCGAGTCCTCCTGTGAGGATCTGGTTTTGGTTTGTGCTCACGTCTTTGGTCTCTGGGTCGAACCAGGAGCTAATGTCCTGACCTGCAGCCTCCATGATGGGCAGCAGCAGAGCGTCACCTGCGGACACACACACACCTGAGCCGGTCAGCTGACACGTGACGTTGCAAGCGGACCGGGCCCCGGACCCGGACCCGGACTCGGACTCACCTTGGTACTGGCTCATCAGGGGGGTCAGGTCGCACACTTTTCCCAGAAAGGACACCCACAGGTCCGCGGCCGTGTTGTGAGCGGCCACCTGGGCGGGAGTGAAGAAGCTCGGTCCGTCCATCACCGACTGATGTTGTCCCGTCACCATGGCTACACGGCGAAGGGCGGGGCCGTGACGTCAGAATAAACGCCTGCCCGCTCTCTCACTGAAATTGGATTGGATTTGTGATCACTTACATTGATCAATAACGTTGATTGGTTTTCTGCATCACCTTCACTCAGTAAAATAAAACATAAACATCACAACAGTCTGTTGTTTCCTGTTTTTGTTTTTATTTATTTAATGAACCGCTTCGTTATATTTACTGTTGTATGTATTTCCTTTCTCTGTACTGTCTGTATGTCTCTCTCTCTCTGTACTGTCTGTCTCTCTCTCTCTCTGTACTGTCTGTATGTCTCTCTCTCTCTGTACTGTCTGTCTCTCTCTCTCTCTGTACTGTCTGTCTCTCTCTCTCTCTGTACTGTCTGTATGTCTCTCTCTCTCTCTCTGTACTGTCTGTCTCTCTCTCTCTCTCTGTACTGTCTGTATGTCTCTCTCTCTCTCTCTGTACTGTCTGTCTCTCTCTCTCTCTCTGTACTGTCTCTATGTCTCTCTCTCCATCTCTCTCGCTCTCTCTCTCTCTCTCTCTGTACTGTCTGTATGTCTCTCTCTCTCTCTCTCTGTACTGTCTGTATGTCTCTCTCTCTCTCTGTACTGTCTCTATGTCTCTCTCTCCATCTCTCTCGCTCTCCCTCTCTCTCTCTGTATTGTCTGTATGTCTCTCCCTCTCTCTCTCTCTCTGTACTGTCTGTATGTCTCTCCCTCTCTCTCTCTCTCTGTGTGTGTACTGTCTCTATGTCTCTCTCTCTCTCTCTCTCTCTGTACTGTCTCTATGTCTCTCTCTCCATCTCTCTCGCTCTCTCTCTCTCTCTCTGTACTGTCTGTATGTCTCTCTCTCTCTCTGTACTGTCTCTATGTCTCTCTCTCCATCTCTCTCTCTCCCTCTCTCTCTGTATTGTCTGTATGTCTCTCTCTCCATCTCTCTCGCTCTCTCTCTCTCTCTGTACTGTCTCTATGTCTCTCTCTCCATCTCTCTCGCTCTCTCTCTCTCTCTGTACTGTCTCTATGTCTCTCTCTCCATCTCTCTCTCTCCCTCTCTCTCTGTATTGTCTGTATGTCTCTCCCTCTCTCTCTCTCTCTCTGTGTGTACTGTCTCTATGTCTCTCCCTCTCTCTCTCTCTCTCTCTCTCTCTGTACTGTCTCTATGTCTCTCTCTCTCTGTACTGTTTCTATGTCTCTCTCTCCATCTCTCTCGCTCTCTCTCTCTCTCTGTACTGTCTCTATGTCTCTCCCTCTCTCTCTCTCTCTCTCTCTCTCTCTCTGTACTGTCTCTATGTCTCTCTCTCTCTGTACTGTCTCTATGTCTCTCTCTCCATCTCTCTCGCTCCCTCTCTCTCTCTGTATTGTCTGTATGTCTCTCCCTCTTTCTCTCTCTCTGTACTGTCTCTATGTCTCTCTCTCCATCTCTCTCGCTCTCTCTCTCTCTCTGTATTGTCGGTATGTCTCTCCCTCTCTCTCTCTCTCTGTACTGTTTCTATGTCTCTCTCCTCTCTCTCTCCTAAATGTGTCACACGTGGCAGAGATTCATTTTCCGGTTTTTCACGAAAAACCTCGGCCTCCTAGTTTCCATCTGTCCTGCTCTGATTGGTTGAGAGCGAGCCCCTCCTGCGCGCTGATTGGTCGGTCTCCCTGTCATCGGTGCTGCAGCTCTTCTGATTGGCCGAGGCTCGCAGATGGGCGGGCTATTTTCTTCCGGTCGTGTTGACATCTGTGAGAACGGGAGGACCGAACGGAAATATCGCGGGATCTGTCGGGACTCCGGAGCGGACCCGGTGGAGGAGAGAAGCCGGAAAAGAGGAGCGAAGTGTCGGTTCCCAGTCTGGACGGAGCCGCCGTCGTCTGTAACCCGCCGCCATGTTTCCTCTTCTTCTGCTGCTGGTTGTTTCCGTACAGAGCTCCGTGTCGGCCGAACAACGGAGGCTCTCAGCAGGTAAGGCCGCCCTACAGCGTCCTCTGCCCGGCAAGGGGGAGCTCCGTTAGCTCCCGGAGCTACGGGTGCTCCGGGAGCTAACGGAGCTAACGGAGCTACCGGAGCTAAAGGACCTACCGGAGGTACCGGAGCTGTCTGTAAGTTCATTAACGGTTCGACCGGTAACACGTTCACTCCGAGTTACTGAAGCTTCAGAAAAGTCTTCAACTTCTACGTCGCCCGGTGGATGATGGGTAAAAACCCACTCTCAGCGACCCGCCGATTAATCGATTAATGACGATGAAGATCAAAGTTTTCCTGATGAGACTCTTTAGTCGAGATTTAGACCAAAACTGTGTGAGGAAAATCAAATGAAAGTTTTCAGACGTGACAGCAATAAATAAAAACTAATCAGAAGATCAGTCACTGACTGACGTTCACCTGGTGCTGTTCCTGACCAGAGTGATGCCGCTCACCTGGTTCCTTTCCAGGTTCCTCTCCTTGTTCCTCTCCTTGTTCCTCTCCTTGTTCCTCTCCTTGTTCCTCACCTCGTTCCTCTCCTCGTTCTTCTCCTCGTTCTTCTCCTCGTTCTTCTCCTTGTTCTTCTCCTTGTTCCTCTCCTTGTTCCTCTCCTTGTTCCTCACCTCGTTCCTCTCCTCGTTCTTCTCCTCGTTCTTCTCCTCGTTCTTCTCCTTGTTCTTCTCCTTGTTCTTCTCCTTGTTCCTCTCCTGGTTCCTCTCCTTGTTCCTCTCCTTATTCCTCTCCTGGTTCCTCTCCTGGTTCCTCTCCTTGTTCCTCTCCTGGTTCTTCTCCTGGTTCCTCTCCTTGTTCCTCTCCTTGTTCCTCTCCTGGTTCCTCTCCTTGTTCCTCTCCTGGTTCCTCTCCTGGTTCCTCTCCTTGTTCTTCTCCTTGTTCTTCTCCTTGTTCTTCTCCTTGTTCCTCTCCTTGTTCTTCTCCTTGTTCCTCTCCTTGTTCCTCTCCTTGTTCCTCTCCTTGTTCCTCTCCTTGTTCCTCTCCTTGTTCCTCTCCCAGGAGAGACAATGTGACAGAAGGGGCAAATAATCAGGAGCTCTGTGTGTTTGAACAGCTGTGTGTGTTAGTGTGTCTGTGAACACTTTCAGGGGGTTTGTTGTTCGACACATAGAAGTTATTGGGTTGTAATAAGCTCATCTGGAGACGTTGATGAGTCAGCATCTGTTTTATGAGCCGTTCATTCATATCTGGAATCGTCTCTGATTCCCTCCATCGTTGGGGTGAGGGGGTAAAACTTTCCACTGGGGGTAATAACTCATACATGTTAACTGATCTGTTTGTCATGAATCAGGTACAGATGGACAAGGAAGTCTTCGTGACCCCCCCCCCCCCCCAATCCCCCTCAGCCCCGTGACCTCCCCAGAGGTATTTTTGGGTATTTGGGAGGAATTTCTCTCTACAAATTCCTTGAAAGCCTTTAGGCAGCAGCAGGAGTTTGAGCTGTTCAGTCCTGTCTGTCTTTTTTTCATTCAGTAAAGTTTAAATCCAACGCAGTGTAAAGAAATAAACCGATTTTTTGTGAATCTATGATGTCAGTTTAAAGAGACTAACTAAATCCAACGGCAGAGTAATAAATATAACAACAGAAACAGCTTTGGAGGTAAACTGGTCACCTGTCAGTGTGACAGGATGAACTGTTCACCTGTCAGGTGATTGAATGAATGAATGATGATGTCGTCACTGATCTGCAGACAATCTGCTGGTGATCACCGCGGCAACGGAGGAGACAGATGGCTTCAACCGCTTCATGAGGACGAGCAGAGAGTTCAACTACACTGTGAAGGTGAGACACACACACACACACACACACACACACACACACTGAGTCACACACATACTGGTGGTGGTGGTGATGATGGTTTTGTGTGTGTGCAGATCCTGGGTCTGGGGGAGGAGTGGAAGGGCGGTGACGTGGCTCGGACGGTTGGTGGAGGTCAGAAGGTCAGATGGTTGAAGAAGGAGCTTCTCAAACACTCTGACAAGAAGGACATGGTCATCATGTTCGTGGACAGGTAACAGCCGTGTGTGAAAACTAGCCTCAGCGACTGTTTCACTGACTGTGTGAGCTTTGACCCCTGACCTCCATCTCCTGCAGTTATGATGTCATCTTTGCGTCGGGTCCTGAGGAGCTGCTGTCCAAGTTTTCCCGTCTGGGTCACAGGGTGGTCTTCTCAGCGGAGGGATTCTGCTGGCCGGACCAGAGACTGGCGTCTAAGTATCCAGTGGTGCACACTGGGAAACGCTTCCTGAACTCAGGAGGTAGGAAATCAGCACCCCCCCCCCCATGACCTCGGTCCTCTGGACTGATCCGGGTCAGAGTGAAGGCTCAGTCTGTGTCTGGGTTCAGGTTTCATCGGCTTCGCTGCGGATCTGAGTGCCATCGTCCAGCACTGGAAGTACAAAGACAACGACGACGACCAGCTGTTCTACACCAAGATCTACCTGGATAAAAACCAGAGGGTACACACTGACACACACAGACGCACACAGACACACACAGATTGCTCTGATGTCACTAATGATGTTTCATGTTGAGTCTGAGAGGGTTCTTCTTCTTGTGGTTTGTCTTCTCAGGCCAAGTTCAACATGACGCTGGATCATCGGTCCAGGATCTTCCAGAATCTGAACGGGGCTGTTGGTGAGAGAAACAGACACAAACAGACACACACAAACACACACCTGGTCCCGACTCTGGACCAATCAGATCAGGTCACCTGTGAATGACTCAGTGTTTGTCTGCCAGACGAAGTCGTCCTGAAGTTTGAGAGGGCGAAGGTCAGAGCGAGGAACGTTGCGTACGACACACTTCCTGTTGTTATCCACGGCAACGGACCAACAAAGGTAAGCCTCAACCACAGCCACCCAGCGGCAACAGGAGCAGGAAGTTGGACCAAACAGACGTTTATAGACCAGGACCAGTTTCTGCCTGGTCCAGATAACTCTGGTTGTGTCTCTGCAGCTGCAGTTGAATTACCTGGGAAACTACGTCCCCACAGCCTGGACCTACGAGAACGGCTGCGGGATCTGTGACGACGACCTGCTGTTCTTCAGCGACATACCTGTGAGGACAATCACCTGATGACGTCATGACCGCGTGTCATTCTGGACTGTGTCTCATCAGGATGTTTCCTCTGTCTCCACAGGACGACCAGATGCCTCTGGTCTACGTGGCGGTCTTTATCGAACACGCCACTCCCTTCATGGACGAGTTCCTGGAGCGACTGACCACAATGAACTACCCCATGGCGAGGATCCGCCTCTTCATCCACAACAACGTAGGTCACACACACACACACACACAAAGGGACACACACAGACACAGGCTTCCTCTGACGGGTTCTGGTCTGTTGTGATCTCTGATCCAGGTTGTGTACCACGAACGTCACATCCAGAGGTTCTGGCAGCGTCACAAGTCTCTGTATCCCGACGCCGTGTTGGTCGGTCCGGAGGAGAACCTGCAGGAGGACAAGGCTAGAACTATGGCTGTGTGAGTGGAGAACCAGGAACACCTGGTTACACAACAGTCTGTTAATCTGAACCGATCAGAGCAGAACAAAACAACTCCAGCTGTAACTTCAGATGTCTATTTCAGTCACAGGACTTTAATGGCCTGATTGTGTCTTGGACTCTGACTGACTCAGCTCAGCAGAGGGTGCGGTTCAAAACTTTCACAGTCTCAGTTCCCCTTTTCAGCTTTTGAACACTTTGTGGGTCACTGTAACACAACACCGGGATGTTTGTGTGACTATGCAGCTTTAATATCTGTGCAGTCAGCTCTGTATGTCTTTACAGGGAGTCCTGTAAGAAGGACCCAGATTGTGATTACTACTTCAGCATCGACTCTGACGTCGCCCTGACCAACGCCGACACGCTGCGGATCCTTATAGAGGAAAACAAGTACGTACTTCACAGCCTAACGAGGCCACACTAATACCTTAACATCTGCAGCTGTGTCCTGGTTGTTTTCAGTTCGTAGTTGCAGCTCAGCAGCTGGGCGACGACGACGATGTAATGATAATAAAGAATTGTAAATACAGATGATTGTGTTATCACACTCTGGATTGTTGTGTTGTGTGTCTCTGCCTCCTCTCTGTCTCAGGTCTGTTATCGCTCCCATGTTGTCCAAACATGGAAAACTGTGGAGCAACTTCTGGGGCGCTCTGAGTCCTGAAGGATACTACTCCAGATCTGAAGACTACATCGAGATCGTCCAGGGAAAAAGGATGTGAGCACGCACATAGACACACAGACACACACTAGTTACTCTGCTGATTTGTGGTGAATGATCTTGTCTGATGTGTTTCTGTGTGTGTGTGTGTAGCGGCCTGTGGAACGTGCCCTACATCACTCAGGTCTACCTGATCAAAGGCAGTGTGTTGCGATCCAAACTGTCCAAGGTCAGTCTGTACGTGGACCAGGGGATGGACCCTGACATGGTTTTCTGCAGGAGCATCAGAGACCAAGTAAGTCCAGATCTGCTCACATCCTGAACCAGACAGTCTGCCTCTCCATCCGCTGTCACAGCAGAAAATCAATAAACTGGACCTGGTCCACATGTAGTCCACATCAGGAGCTGATGAGCCAGTCCAGACTTCTCCTGGTCTTCGGTTCATGCTCAGGCTGTTTGTGGTTGTGAAGGTCTGAACAGGCAGATTCAGGTTCTTCTCACCGTGTGTCCTCAGGGCGTCTTCATGTTCCTGTCAAACCGAGATGAGTTCGGACGTTTGGTGGCGTCCACCAACTTCAACACGTCCAGGCTGCACCCAGACATGTGGCAGATCTTCGACAACCCCATGGTGAGACCAGCAGAGTGGAGACACCAGGCAGTTCACAGGGAGACATGAGACAGGGGACGGACCGAAATGACACTCACTGTGTCTCTGTTCACAGGACTGGAGGGAGAAGTACATCCACGAGAACTACTCCAAGATCTTTGAGGACAAGAGCTTCGTGGAGCAGGTAGCCAAACCTCATGCATCTGAAGGACACAACCTGTCCACATCTGTCTGTCTTTGGTCTGCCTGTATCTCAGCCCTGTCCAGATGTTTACTGTCTCTGGTCTGCTTGTGTCTCAGCCCTGTCCAGATGTTTACTGGTTTCCAGCGTTCTCAGACAAGATGTGTGACGACCTGGTGGAGACGATGGAGGACTACGGTCAGTGGTCTGGAGGGTCCCACAAGGTAGCGTCTCACCCGTCCACCTGTCTGTCTGAGTGGAGACGCAGCAGCTGGAGCTCTGATGGTGTCTCCTCTGTGTCTTCAGGACGAGCGTCTCACCGGCGGTTATGAAAACGTCCCAACTGTGGACATCCACATGAACCAGATCGGCTTTGAGAAGGAGTGGCTCAAATTCCTCAAAGAGTACATCGTCCCCGTCACTGAGAAGCTGTACCCCGGGTATTACCCCAAGGTAGGCCCAGATAGATCAAAGGTACTGCTGATTTTTCTGTGTCATCAATTGTCTCACACATTGTGTGTGTCTGTGTGTAGGCCCAGGCCATCATGAACTTCGTTGTGCGTTATCGTCCTGATGAACAGCCGTCTCTGCGGCCGCATCACGACTCGTCCACCTTCACCATCAACATCGCTCTGAACAGGAAGAGCATCGACTACGAGGTACAAATCTGACTGGAGCAGAGAGGCTGGACACGCCTGTCCCAGCTGGTTTACCTATCTGTCTGCCTGTCTCTCTGTCTCTCTCTCTCTCCCCTGTCTCTCTGATTCTCTGTCTCTCTCTCTGTCTCAGGGCGGAGGCTGCAGGTTCCTGCGTTATGACTGTAAGGTGGAGTCTCCCAGGAAGGGCTGGTCCTTCATGCACCCCGGCAGGCTGACCCACTACCACGAGGGCCTGCCAACCACCAGGGGGACCAGATACATCATGGTGTCGTTCGTTGACCCCTGAACCCGCCCTGCGTGCGTGCGTGTGTGCGTGTGTGTGTGTGTGTGTCTGTCTGTGTGTGTCTCAGTCAACATCATACCACCTCATCGTCACGGACAGACAGACAGATCCGACAGAAGAATGAACTGAATGTCTTTGAATGCATCGTCTCAGAAATACGTTTTTCTGGTTTGGTGTCTAGATGATCCACCTCACCTGACTCACCTGTACCTGCCACTCATACCGCTCGTACTCACCTTGTGTAGGTGTAACAGGTTTGATGAGGACCCTGAACACGTCCTCGTCAACTTTTCAAATTAAGGGTCCCTTTATTAAGCTTTTATTTTCAGACGACAAACAGATTTCACTTTACGTGTATATCAAAATAAGAGTCTGATATTGTCACCGTGCTGCCTTATTTTATAAGAATACCTGACTATGCAAACACTCCGTCTGCGTTGAATTAACCACAAACCGGTCCGGGTGGTTCTGAGGTTACCACGGAAACCAGAAGTGATGCCTCAGTGTCATTAGCTGTTTCGGGCCGATCCAGTCTGGGAGGAAATCAGTCCAATCTTTATTTGTGAAAATTTGTCAGAGATAAAACAGTTTTGGGGAATTTGGTAAAAGTGTGACAGCGGTGAAACTCCACGTTAAGATATTATAACTGTTACTGCGAAAACACTAAAGGTCTTTTATCATTTCATGTTTTTACTCTTCGTCGTTTAGTGTTTTAAAGTCGTCATTTGATTTTTCTTGTGTTGACTCCATCTAGTCGTGGAGCGTTTTTCAGGTGCTGGTGTGAAGTCCTCGTCTCCTAATTTAAAAAATAATGCTCTGATGTTTCTGAGTCTGCTGGAGAAACGAGGTTTCCACCTGACGCTGTAGTTTCTGTTGATGTACCGGATCGACTCTCTGGCTTTGTACAAACTGCATTAAATTATTTGCTAATGACTGAGTAAATAAAGTTTTGAGATTTTAATAAAAAACTTTCCAGTGACGTTGGGGTGCGTCTGTTTTACAACCAGCTGAGAAGCAGACCGAAGGTGCAGGAAGAAGTCAGGGATTACATTTTACAGGAAAACCACTTTGATTGGGACCAGAAGACGAATGGTGGCTGAGACAGTCGGGTGAGATTACAGCTCCGACAGCTACACACACTCTGTTTCTGTTTACTGTGTTTGGTTGTTGCTGAAAATCTCTATACCAGAATTCATCGATCTGTTTCTTCTAACATTAGTCAGCTACATGTGACAGTCAGAGCGTCTGAACTTGACCCTTTGACCTTAAAGACTCCCTGTGGTTGACATCAGCTCCTGCTCCATCTGTTTCTTGCTCTTCGCTGTCCATGTCTCCTCACCTTTTGGACATTCCTCCTGCAGATCCATCGTGGCGGCTCAGAGCAGCAAGCTGCTGGAGCCGGAGATGTTTCCTGCGATGAAGACAATGGGACTGAACTGGACAACCTGGAAGACGGGATCTGTCCAAAGCCTCCTGTTGATTCACCTGCAGAAAACTGGATTCACGGTCAGAACCGGAACATGATCAGTCCGAGTGGACATGGATCCAAAACAAAGGTTCCATCCTCGAAATAAAACGCGTGCAGATTTTTTAGGAGTTAAAAGTTTAAACTCATTTTCTTAATTCAGCTCAATCAACCTAAATGATTCTGATCACACAACAGATAATAATAGTAATAACTAAACAGTTTGTGTTTTGTAGTGAATTCATATTGAGACAGTCGATGAGTTAAAATCAGGTTTATTAAAATATGTTTCAATAATTATGTTCAGAGGGTTTCATTTCTCAGATGAAAGAAAAAGAAAGCAGTCAACTAACAAGTAACTTGAAGTTTAATACACATTAAATGTAAATAAACAATAATCTGAATCAGAAATATTTCACAATCCAGAATTTCAAATTCATACTACTTAACTTCACTCTTTCATTCGTCTTCAGGGGAAATAAAGTATTTCTGATTCTGACAGTCATTCTCCATTTGGACATTTTAATGTTGAGGATTCTCCACAAAACTTTACCAGCAAACAAAGTCATAATGAGAACAGACTGTTATGTTTTATATCTATGAAGTCAGGAAGAAAACTAAATTCTTCAAAGACGACAGAGTTGGTGTTGAAATGTTTGTTTCACTGTCAAACAGCCTGAATGCGGAAATGAATTCCCACCAGACTGTTTCAGTGTGAAAAGAGAAAACAGTGAAAACATTCAAACACGATCAGAGCAGGTCAGCCCCGCCCTTCATCCTTTAGCTCCTCCCACTCGCCTACCAACCAGTCAGAAGCTGGTCAGGTAATGACTCTTCTCTTTAACTTACACGTACATCTGACAGGAAACCTTCCCGTCACACTCTGAACAGTCTTTAAAAGTCACATAAAGGTGTTTTTTGTCTGAACAGCAGGATGTTGTCGTCATAACGCACAGAGTTGTGTGTCTCTAACTGTTGTGGTGTCGCTGGTGGATCTTCAGGCTGCTTGATCTTCAGGCTGCTTGATCTACTAAAGCTTTCCCCACATTGAACACATCTGTACGGGTTCTCTCCGGTGTGAGTCCGCTTGTGTTGTTTTAAATCCCCGGACAGCGAGAAAACTGCTTCACGCTGGTCGCAGCAGTACGGTTTCTCTCTGTTGTGGTCGCGTTGATGGATTACAAGCTGACTCGATGATGAAAAGGCTTTCCCACATTGAACACATCTGTGTGGTTTCTCTCTGGTGTGAACCTTCCTGGTGGTCTTTAAATGACCTAAGGCTCTGAAAAATCTCTGACACTGGTCACAGTTGAATGGTTTCTTCCTGTGGATGCGTCGGTGAGTGTGTAATGCACCCAAAGTCAGGAATGTTTTCCCACACTGATCACAGCTGAACGAGCTCCCTTTAGTGTGAAAGGCCTGGTGACGTTTCAGACTGCGGGAACTCATAAGGGCTTTCCCACACTGCTCACAGCTGTATGGTTTCTCTGCAGAGTGAGTTAGCTGGTGAGCTTTCAGATGACCTTTGCTTATATAACAGTTCCCACACTGATCACAGATATATGGTTTCACTCCAAGGTGAAGACGTTTATGGACTTTTAAGTAAGTTTGTGTAAGAAAAGCTTTCCCACATTGGTCACAGCTGTATGGTTTCCCTCCTGTGTGATTAAGTTGATGTTTTCTTAAACTCTCTGCGAGGAAGTAAGATTTCCCACAATGGACACAGTTATATGGTTTTACTTCAGCGTGACTGTGCATGTGTGTTTTCAGGTGACCTCGCTGACAGAAAGCTGCCCCACATTGGCCACAGCTGTACGGTTTCTCCCCAGTATGGCTGCGTTGGCGGTATTTTAAATGGCTTCTTGTCATGAAAGTTTTCCCACATTGGTCACAGCTGTATGGTTTCTCTCCGGTGTGACTCATCATGTGGATCTTTAAATTACTTGCGGCTGCGAAACTTTTCCCACAGTGGTCACATCTGTGTGGTTTCTCTTTCGTGCACACTCTCCGCTGTGTCTTTATGTTACTCTGTTAGAAATTAGAAATACAAAATTAGATCCACTGGTGGACTTTTCAAATACTAAAACTGGATCAGGTGTTCGGGGACTCGGACTCGTTCAGAAGCATCACGTCTGAGTCAGCTGAGACTGAAAAGGTGTTTGTACCCGTATATTCCAGGGAAGTGAATGAGTTATGAAGCAGCTCTATCACACAGTAGATGATGAAAGGTGTTGCCATAGCAACATACAATGTCTCAGTGATGAGCAGGAGAATGACTGTTTTATCTGTACTGTGTTTTTAGATATAAACGGGCCTTTAAATCTTTAAATCTGGATTCATGTCGACAGTTTTTAACAACACGGTGCTGCTGGACTCACTCAAAGAGTTACATACAGTCCTGAACACTCACCTGCAGACTGGAGGACTCTTTACTCTGCTGGACCTGGTTCTCCTCCTTCATCCCCATCTCATAGTGGTCTTGGTCTATGAAACTGTGGTCCTGGTCTTCCTCCTTCATCCTGGTCTCTTTGTAGTCCTGATCTTCGTCCTGGTCTTCCTCCTTCGTCCTGGTCTCTCTGTGGTCCTGGTCTGGTGGAGGAACCCGTCTGGATCTGATCTCGGACTCTGAAGCTTCGATCCACGGAGTTAATGCAACTTCGGCTTTTTGTGAATCGGTGAGAAACAATAAAGTTGTTTCAAAAACACAAACAGATTAATTAAACTAAAATGAGAGTCTCCTTTTGACTCACCGGAAAGAACCAGCATGAGAGAAGGGCTGTTTCTGAAACCCCCCCCCCTCACTCCCTCCTCCCTCTACAGGGAGATGACTGTAGTGGACTTCATAGTGAACTCATTCAATAAATGAACAATCTCTTCCGGACTCTACTTTTGGCGCTGTTAATTGCGTCATCGCTGTTGTGCAATTAAAACGTACCAAACTAACGGCTAAAGACAGAAAAAAATTCAGTTTAGCATTTTGTTAAAGGTTTTTGATAATCTGATGTCTGATTATACTGTTCTCAGGATATTAATGCTGTTTACATTCATGGGTGTCCTCTGGATTACATAAATGAATATTAATGTTTTTAAATCCTTCTCATCGGTTATTCTTCCCATTCTAACAAACACCAGTGGACTGTTTGTCCTTAGCGTCTTGTCTCAGCAGCGGGAAGACCAGCGAGGACGTTTCCTGAGGTTGTCTTCTTGGACATCCCCATCATCGCTGCCATGACAACAGTCGGAGCTAAGACGGGTCCTCAATCAAAAAGTTCACGTGACATCCAGAGGAGAGGGAGCCGATCAGGAGCAAGAATGATTTCAGTGAGATCGCATCACACACACAGACACACACAGACACACACTGACAGCTTTAATAGGCTTAGTCTGTGTGTGTGTGTGTGTGTTATCAGGCTAACTGCTGACTCAGGAGGATCAGAGCACTAATCTCCTCCTTCATTGCCTTCTTTCCTCTTTCCTTTCCTCGTTTCCTCTG
The DNA here is from genome assembly GCA_034769265.1 of Remorina albescens. Taxonomy (NCBI): domain Eukaryota; kingdom Metazoa; phylum Chordata; class Actinopteri; order Carangiformes; family Echeneidae; genus Remorina; species Remorina albescens. The sequence goes on from CM068495.1 coordinate 16,270,646, forward strand.
TACTACCTTTTTTCTGCCTCCTTTCCTTGTTCCCTTTCTTGTCTCCTGACTTTCCTCCTTTCCTCTCAGAGGAGATTTTCCCTCCATCCTCTCAGCAGTCTGATCAAACTGTGCTGACACAGGAAGCACTCAGAGGTAAATTCGCCATGTGGGCGGAGCCAGCTGAAGGTGCAAGTGTGAGTTGTATCGTCCTTCCTCTAATCTCTTTATCTGTGTCAGGGTGAGAGAGGAGACCGAGCTCCGCTGGTTCCTTCACTCCGTCTTTCCTTCCCTCTTATTTCTCCTCTTTTGTCTCTGCAGCTCGTCAGACCAGGTGTGTGTGTGTGTGTGTGTGTGTGTGTGTGTGTGTGTGTGTGTGTGTGTGTAGGGGTTTCTCCTCTGTTTCCATGGTGATGAGTTTGATGGGCGGCTGGTGGATCTAGGCCTCATAACCGACAGCTGCAGATTATCAGCTGACAGGTGAGTGAGGAGATAACAGAGGGAATTATTTACTATATTTTCATCTACAGATTCAACTGAAGGGAAGTTTCAGTCATACACAAAGAAAAACCACAACACAACTAGTTTACACAACAACAGGCAGCTGGAGACAGAGGACGGATGACAGCAGAGCTTCCTGCTGCTGTGTAGATCAGATTATTGTCTGAACTGAGAAAACACAAACGCTCATTAATACCAGACGTGTGTTCATTTAATGAGTTCAGACAAACTGCTGCTGTACTCAGCAGTGTCACAGCTCCTGTTAGCGTGTGACCTGCCGCCATGTTTACAGTTTTGGACCGGATGGAGGAATCAGACACAGACGACGTTTGAGTTTCTGCTCAGTTTGTTTCTGTCTGCAGAGTCACAAAAACTTCTCCATGGCTAAAGTAGCTCCATTAGCCCCGGCCTTGAGGTTAACCCCGCCCACCATCGTCCTACAAGACATGGAGGACGACCCAGGTGATGTCCGGGAGGGAGACAGGTGAGTCGTCATGGAGACGTGTGATTTTAACCCTGAACTCAGTCAGGGATGAAGAACTCAGGGAGAAAGACCAAATGATGGATTTTAGTGAATTAACTGAGACCTGAGGTGGACCAGGACCTGGACCTGGACCAGGACCAGGACCAGGACCTGGCTCCAAATGATGGATTTCAGGAAATACCTGAGGACTAATCTACTCTGCAGGTTTTAAATTCACTCAGTTTGATTTTGATTTCTCTGTTTCAGAGTCGCTCAGAGAGCCGGAGTTTTATTCAACGTCAACAACAGCAACAACAATGAGGAAGAGGAGTACGACACACAGACACACACTGACAGACACAAAAAAATAAAGCATACATAGTTACAGACAGTCAGCTGATCTGGTGTCCTGGTGTTTTCCAGGGAGGAGAAGAAGAAGAAGAAGAAGAAGAAGAAAGATAAGAAGGAGAGAAAAGAGAAGAAGGAGTGAGTCTGTTTTATCAACCTGAGACGACAGAACGCTCAAAAGAAGAAAACTGAAATCAAAACGACGTTTCCTCGTAGAATTCTTCCAAATGGAGGACAGAAGCCCTGAAGGGACAAAAATCAAGTCAATATTGAACCAACAGTGATGTTTATTGGTGATGAGGATGAAGTTCAGAATAAAAGTTAACAGAAAGTTTTCTGATCCAGTTTGTTTCCTGTTTCTGGTCCAGGAAGGAAAAGCAGGAGAAGAAGGAGAAGAAAAGGAAGGAGCAGGAGGAGAAGGAGAAGGAGGAGAAGGAGAAGAAGGCCAAGGAGGAGGCGTAGGTTTGGTTCATAGATCCTCTGAGTGAGCGACCTGATTGATCCCTAAACTGATTGATTATTGTCTGATCAGACCCAAAGAGATCACCGTGATCGATCCGGCAGGAAACACCTACTACCACTGGCTGTTCATCATCACCATCCCCGTCATGTACAACTGGACCCTGATCATCGCCCGGTAACACACCTGAGTCACCTGGGTCAGCTGACTCACCTGGCTCACCTGGTGGCCAGCTCTATCAGTGTCCATCATCATGATGGAAAACTGTCTGTCTGTGTGTGTGTGTGTGTGTGTGTGTGTGTGTGTGTCTTTGTGTGTCTCTGTGTGTTGCAGGGCCTGTTTCGAGGAGCTGCAGACTGAGTATGTGGTCTACTGGTTCTTCCTGGACTTTCTGTGTGATCTGGTTTACATCGCTGACATGGTCTTTAGGACCAGGACAGGTGGGACCAGACACACAGAGTGCCGTACTGACTGTAACAGAACACCCACCTCCGTACTTCCTGCTTCACCATCAGGATGAGACTGAACATCATGAAGGAGGTTCGATGTAATCAATGTAATGACAGTGTCTCTGTCCCTCTCTGTCCCCCTGTGTCCAGGTTACCTGGAGCAGGGTCTCCTGGTGAAGGACGAGCAGAAGTTGCGTGAACGTTATCAAAAGAGCTTCCAGTTCAAACTAGACTTGGCGTCCATGATCCCCACTGACCTCTTTTATCTGCTGTTTGGAATCAGTTACCCAGAAATTCGCCTGAACAAGCTGCTGCGCTTCAACAGGTACAGTTAGACCAACCTGTGGTCGGATGGTCTGAGGGTCTGAAGGTCTGAAGGTCTGAAGGTCTGAAGGTCTGAAGGTCTGAAGGTCTGAAGGTCTGAGGGTCTGAGGGTCTGAAGGTCTGAAGGTCTTTGTTTTTCAGGATGCTGGAGTTCTTCCAGAGGACGGAGACCAGGACCAACTACCCCAACGCTCTTCGTATCTCCAACCTGGTCATGTACATCGTCATCATCATCCACTGGAACGCCTGCCTCTACTACTCCTTCTCCAAGGCCATTGGTGGGTCGCAGGTTCAATTCCTGACTCTGTCTTCTTCTGTGGTATCTGCTCATCAGCCTGGTCTCTTCCTGCTCCTGCAGGTTTTGGCTCCGACCGGTTCGTGTACCCGGATCCCAAAGACCCAGAGTTTGGTCGCCTGGTGAGGAAGTACGCCTACAGCATGTACTGGTCGACGCTGACGCTCACCACCATCGGAGAGACTCCGCCCCCTGTGAAGAACTCCGAGTACTTCTTCGTAGTCACTGACTTCCTGGTGAGCAGAGAGTCCGGACCGCTGAGCGTCTGGAGTCCAGCAGACACCAACTTCTCCTTCTTCTTCTCTGAAGGTCGGCGTGTTGATCTTCGCCACCATCGTTGGAAACGTCGGCTCCATGATCACAAACATGAACGCCGCCAGAGCTGACTTCCAGGCTCGAATCGACGCAATCAAACAGTACATGAGCTTCCGGAAGGTCAGAGGTCATGTTTGTGTTACTGTTTGTGTACACACAATCACACACCAGGAGTTTAATTAGCCTTTTTCCCGCCTCCGGCCACTGGCCCCTCCCCCATCTGACAGACTTTAAGCTGGAGAACTCAGTCGGGTGTCAGTGACCAAACTGATCCAGATCCAGATTCAAGCAGTCTCACTGAGAATAAATCCAATATGTTTGATCCAGATCTTGTGACCTTTGACCCCCCCCAGGTGACAAAGGATCTGGAGAAGCGAGTGATCAAGTGGTTTGACTTCCTGTGGACCAATAAGAAGGCGGTAGATGAGAGGGAGGTGCTGAAGTATCTGCCCGACAAACTGAGAGCTGAGATCGCCATCAACGTCCACCTGGACACCCTGAAGAAGGTCTCCGCCCCCCCACTGAGACGCCGCTTTAGGAACCAGCTCAGACCTCTGACCCGGTCTCTTCCCTTGTGGTCCCGTAGGTCCGGATCTTTGCGGACTGTGAGGCCGGCCTGCTGGTGGAGCTGGTGCTGAAGCTGCAGCCTCAGGTCTACAGTCCAGGAGACTACATCTGTAAGAAGGGCGACATCGGCAGGGAGATGTACATAATCAAGGAGGGAAAACTCGCCGTCGTCGCCGATGACGGCATCACGCAGTTCGTCGTTCTGAGTGACGGAAGCTACTTTGGCGAGATCAGCATCCTGGCCATTAAAGGTAAACTGACGCGGGTCAACTCTGTTTCCCAACACGAAACCTTCACTGATGCCGCTCACTTCCTGCTTGTTCTACAGGAAGTAAAGCAGGAAACAGGCGGACGGCGAACATCAGGAGCATCGGCTACTCCGACCTCTTCTGCCTCTCCAAGGACGACCTGATGGAGGCGCTGAAGGAGTATCCTGACGCTAAAGCTCTGCTGGAGGAGAAAGGCCGGCAGATCCTGATGAAGGACGGACTGCTGGACCTGGAGGTGAACACCTGAAGGACACGATCTCCAGAGGCCGGGACAGATCCTGGTCCAGACTGGGGACATGTTGGACACTTAAAATAGGAGTCTACAGGACTGACTCCATGCTGGACTTTAGTGGACTGGACTGACTCCCTGCTGGACTTTAGTGGACTGGACTGACTCCCTGCTGGACTTTAGTGGACTGGACTGACTCCCTACTGGACTCCAGTGGACTGGACTGACTCAGGGCTGGACTCCGGTGGTCTGTAGAGGCGCTGCAGGTTTCTCGGACTGATGTGGTTCTGGTCTGGTCTTGCAGGTGGCGGCTCAGGGTCCGGACCCCAAAGAGATGGAGGAGAAGGTGGAGCGGATGACGAGCACGCTGGACGTCCTGCAGACGCGTTATGCTCGCCTGCTGGCCGAACACGAAGCCACTCACAGCAAACTCAAACACAGAGTCATGCGGCTGGAGAGGAAGCTGCCGCCGCCGCCGCGTGCCGACCAGCCCGGCGACGCCCCGCCCCCTCCCACGCCGGAGCCAACGAAGGAAGATGAGAAGAAGTAGAGTGGCGGAGGAGCAGGAGGGGGCGGGCGGGTGGAGATAAAGAACTTTAACGTTTGGAACTAAATTTAAACTTTGAGACCGAAGTCGGTTCATTTTAAATAAAAGTAAAAAACAAACGGGATTAAATTCAAATTCAGTTTTTTAACGTTCAGGTGTCCGAACCAGCAGCCGGACTCCACCCACATCCACCCGCCGCTGAATTCATACAACCACAGGAGTCGAACCGAAGGGACGATCGAACTTCAGGAGACATGACGGAGAGAGAGAGACAGAGAGTGTTAACAAACGTATAAAACTCTGTAGTTATGTTCCACAATGAGCAGCAGATTTCAGTTTCCAGCTCATAGTTTTATTCTGACCGGATCACAGCAGCAGGTTCCGGTCTGTCTGAGTCTAGAACCGGTCCAGGTCTGAACCAGATCCTGGAGCCGCAGCTCAAATCAAACATTCAATACATTTTTTATCAATTAACTCGACAATTTCTGCCACATGGTCGATAAAATATTCACATTTCTGTAGTTTTCTTGTTCGGACAGACTGCTGAGCTTAAAGAGTAGATCAGCTGCTTTAAACCAGTAGAGGTCAAAGGTCACCACGCTGTGACGAGTCGAAGCTGCTGAGCAGAAATTAGTCCGATCTGAAATAAAGATTTCCTACAAAAACCCTGAAGTCCTCCTTTTTTTACACACAACTGTTCCTGTTTCATCAAAATATATCTGGTCTGTGAGGAGCTGGACTCTGGTGGTCTGGACTCTGGTGGTCTGTGAGGAGCTGGACTCTGGTGGTCTGGACTCTGTGCTGGTCTCTGATGGTCTGTGAGGAGCTGGACTCTGGTGGTCTGGACTCTGTGCTGGTCTCTGGTGGTCTGTGAGGAGCTGGACTCTGGTGGTCTGGACTCTGTGCTGGTCTCTGATGGTCTGTGAGGAGCTGGACTCTGGTGGTCTGGACTCTGTGCTGGTCTCTGATGGTCTGTGAGGAGCTGGACTCTGGTGGTCTGGACTCTGTGCTGGTCTCTGATGGTCTGTGAGGAGCTGGACTCTGGTGGTCTGGACTCTGTGCTGGTCTCTGGTGGTCTGTGAGGAGCTGGACTCTGGTGGTCTTGACTCTGTGCCGGTCTCTGGTGGTCTTGACTCTGTGCTGGTCTCTGGGGGTCTGGACTCTGTGTCGGTCTCAGGTGGTCTGGACTCGGTGCCGGTCTCTGGGGGTCTGGACTCGGTGCTGGTCTCTGGGGGTCTTGACTCTGTGCTGGTCTCTGGGGGTCTGGACTCGGTGCCGGTCTCTGGGGGTCTGGACTCTGTGCCGGTCTCTGGGGGTCTGGACTCGGTGCCGGTCTCTGGTGGTCTGGACTCTGTGCCGGTCTCTGGTGGTCTGGACTCGGTGCCGGTCTCTGGTGGTCTTGACTCTGTGCCGGTCTCTGGGGGTCTGGACTCTGTGCCGGTCTCTGGTGGTCTGGACTCTGTGCCGGTCTCTGGCGGTCTTGACTCTGTGCCGGTCTCTGGCGGTCTTGTTATGAATGAAACTCCCAGCTGTTGCCGCTGACACGTCGCGCTGTCTGTCCGCTGCGGTGCATGCTGGGACTTGTAGTTTTTGTAACGTCACAGCCTGCGGGCCGCTCGCGCCTCAGGACTCCATGTACCGGCATGCACCGGGAACTGCCGTTGTGAAAGTCTGCTTTACTGAAAACTGCTAAAAACACGTTTCCGTTAAATGACGAACTTCCGGTCGTTCCTGCGGCCGATCGTCTTCTAGTGGCGGTGGTTTACCGGATGTGACGTCAGCAGTAACTGCACGGTGAGGAGAGAGCAGCTAGCCGGTTAGCAGCAGCTGGACCTGAACTCTGTCGGTAACGTGGACCGGCTGGGTTTAAATGGGTTTACCGGGTTTAAATGGGTTTACCGGGTTTTACTGGGTTTACCGGGTTTTACTGGGTTTACCGGGTTTAAATGGGTTTACCGGGTTTTACTGGGTTTACCGGGTTTAAATGGGTTTACCGGGTTTTACCGGGTTTAAATGGGTTTACCGGGTTTTACCGGGTTTACGTTCTTTAAAGGTCTTTAGTGGTTTTCGGGTTCAAAGGGTTTAACAGTTTTTCAGCTGGTTTTATTTGTCTCTGCTATTTTCGGTTGACACGTTGCTGCACCAACATTAAACCAGAACCCAGAACCCAGAACCCAGAACCAGGTCTCTGTGGTACCCCCTGGTCCTGGTCCTGGTCCTGGTCCTGGTCTGGGTCTTGTGTTGCAGCTCATCAGTACACGGTTTAGGAAAAACTATTAAATGTGTTTTTTTACGTGAATATTTGATTTTGAAGAAAGAATGAAAAGGTCATTTCTATGAGCTGCCTGTTGGCCGATGAACCATCTGAGGTCAGACATCCTCCATCTCTGCCTGCAGGTCTGGGAGGCAGTTGCCATGGAGCCGGCCTGGCGTCAGCCGGGCCGTGGCCGGGGCAGGAACCAGGAGGGTGCAGGTGAAAGGTCACGACCTCTGCAGAAAGAGAGGGAGAGGCCGGGAGGAGCTGCAGGACGAGGGGGGAGGGCGAAGGTCGCCACGGCGCCCGAACCTGAACGTCCAGACGGTGAGGACGACTCGACACCTTCAGGAATCCTCCAAACTGAAGATCAACTGTGGCGAAGTGATTTTAACAGGTTTCTGATAGTTTCTACCCCAACAGGTGTGTCGGTCCAGTCCAAGTTTGAGGAGATCAGGAAGTCCAACCAGGCTGCTGCTCAGCGATTGGTCGAGAGTCGTGCCAGCTCCTCCTCCTCGGAGGAGGATGATGATGATGATGATGATGGAGAGAGAGGGAAGATCCTGGCCTCAACTTTCACCACCTACACCAACCAGACAGGTAAAACTTGGACTTCCCTCAGGGTTCAGATCCGGGTCCATGAGGGGATCAGAGACCTGAGGCCACATCCTCGTGAGATGAACCGGACTCAGGTCTCTGGTCTCAGGATGTGGCAGTTCTCATGCTGAATTTTCAGTCAATAACTGAAGATCAATATGAGAGAACAAAAAGTTGGGTCAAAGACAGAAGATATCAGAAATACAAGAGATGAAATGAATTAGTGTTAAAATAGTGAAAGTTCTCTGTATCAGCTTTAAATAGCCTAATAAACTTTCTGTGTGTGCAGGAGGTGACGCCACCGGTCTGGTCCGCACCGGTCAGTACGTCAGTGACCTGTTCCAGTCGGGAGCTCTCACCTGTCTGATCTGCATCGCATCGGTGAAGAGGATGCAGCCGGTGAGATGCAGGTTTGGAGGTCAGGTGTGTCGATCAGGTGACTTTCTGGGCTAATCAGCTGATTCTGTCACTCCAGGTGTGGAGCTGCTCCAGCTGTTTCTCCCTCTTCCACCTGCCCTGCATCCAGAAGTGGGCCAGAGACTCCGCCTTCCTGGTCTCCTCCGTCACTGACGAAGACTTCGGTCAGAAGCAGCATCCCTGGCCCTGGTGAGGAAACGCCCCCACCAGCTCACTAATCGGTAACTGATCAATTCACAGTTACCGATCAATGAGGTCATCACTCATCTGTCCTCTCTCCTCAGCCCAAAGTGCCGAGCTGAGTATCCACCCAGTGCCACCCCGAACAGGTTGGTCTGATTTCACCTGAACGAACGCTTCTGTCTTTGATCTGAGCCCCGGACCGTTCAGTGGTTCTCCAGCGGGGGGCTCCAGACTCCAGACAACACACTGACTGTGTCATGTGATCACTTCCTGTGCAGATGTTGAATCAGTGCAGCTGGTTTGTTTCAGAATAAGAATCTGATCTTCGCTGTGCACTATGTTGTGTTCAGGTACATGTGTTACTGTGGGAAGCTGCAGGACCCTCCAGCTGATCCCTGGTTGGTTCCTCACTCCTGTGGCTCAGTCTGTCAGAAGGAGCTCAAACCCACCTGTGGACACACCTGTCTGCTGCTCTGTCACCCCGGTAACCACACATATCTGACATCAGCAACTGACTGATCTCAGACTCATCTGAGGCATTATGAGTGCGTTACCTGAGAGGTGTGTGTTTTCAGGTCCGTGTCCTCCCTGTCCCAAGATGGTGTCGGTGTCCTGCATGTGTGGCAAGGCGAAGCCCCTCCCCCGCCGCTGTAGCAACAAGGTGAGCGTCAGCAGGTGGAGGTAGATGTTGGAGATGTGAGCAGGTCTGACTCTGCTCTCTCCTCAGACCTGGTCCTGTCAGCAGCAGTGTGGCCGCCTGTTGGCCTGCAGACAGCACACCTGTTCACAGCCCTGTCACTCAGGTACACACACACCCACACACAGCTGATCATGGATGTCTTGGCGACTCTAACTGATGCTGTCTGTCTGTCAGAGTGCCCCCCCTGTCCCAGAGTCAGTGTCCAGAGGTGTGTGTGTGGCAGAGAGGAGGTGGAGAGGCCGTGTGCAGAACCCCGCTGGACCTGTCAGCAGGTACTGGACCAGTGAAGTGCACCACAGGGACGTGGACTCTCAGAGGATTCTGGGTAATGGATCGGTCTGGCTCTCTGTTTCAGGTGTGTGGTTCCGCCCTCACCTGTGGAAATCACACCTGTGAGGTAATCTGCCACGATGGGGAGTGTCCCCCCTGTCCTCGCTCCGTCAGTAGATCCTGTCCCTGTGGCAAGACCAGTGAGACAACACGCACACACCCAAAGTCACAGAAATACATTGATAGAGGCAAACAAGAAAAAGTGTGTATTTTTTACACAGAAAATGTGCTGCTTCATTCTCAAAGTGTGTGTGTGTTCTGTAGAGTCGGCCCTACCGTGCACAGAGGAAGTGTTGCTGTGTGGCGACACGTGTGACCGCCGTCTGTCATGTGGAAAACACACCTGTTCTATGAGATGTCACGAGGGAGCTGTGAGACCTGCAGACAGGTCACACACACACACACACACACACACACACACACACACACACACACACACACAGAGACACACACACGCTGACACACACTCTCTGTCTGTTGGCCTTTCAGGAGGTGGAGAAGAGTGCCGGTGTGGTAAATACAGGAAGTTGATGTCGTGTCATAAAGAATATCTGTGTGACTCCAAATGTCCCAAAACCAGGAGCTGTCAGAGACACCAGTGCAGGAGAAGGTGAGAACCAAGGAGGCAGACTGGGGGGGCAGGTGGACGCCTCAGAGACTGGTGTGTGTTAATGTCATTGATGCTACCTGCAGGTATGTGCCTGACGGGTAAAGGTTGACTGGCGGTGTGATGCTTATGTGAGGAGTCACCTGTTCACACTGTCACATGATCCCTTCTGTTTCAGTGTTGCCCCGGTAACTGTCCCCCATGTGACCAGAGCTGTGTCGAACTCTGGGGTGTCGAAACCACAAATGTCCCTCCGTCTGTCATCAAGGTAACACACACACACACACACACACACACACAGGACGTCATGTCACGTCACCGTCTGTCTGAATGGTTGTAATTTGTTGATCTGGATAAAGGTTAAAAGTCAAACCCAGGAAAATTCTGACTTATAACTCCTGAAGTGTGTGTGTGTGTGTGTGTGTGTGTGTGAGAGAGATATTTCCACCAACTGATAAAGCTCACTGTGTGTTTGGGAAAGTGTTGGACCCCAGCTTCCTGTCGAACATCATTAATCCTCCGACAAAGATGTGTGTCTGTGTGTGTCTGCAGAACGACAGATAGCTTCCTGCCTCTGTTGTTCCCTGATTGGACGATAAGGGATAATTTATGTGCCCGTCTGCTTTGTGATTGGCTGTGAAGATTAAAGTTAATTTGTTTTGTGTGTCTGTGTACTGATTGGCTACTCTGACCTTTCAGGGGGAGCTGATAGGAGGTTTGCAAATCACCAACACGTCAACACACAGATAACTGTGTGTGTGAGAGAGAGAGAGAGAGAGAGAGAGAGAGAGAGAGAGAGAGAGAGAGAGAGAGAGAGAGAGAGAGAGAGAGAGAGAGAGAGAGAGAGAGAGGAGAGAGAGAGAGAGAGAGAGAGAGAGAGAGAGAGAGAGAGAGAGAGAGAGAGAGAGAGAGAGAGAGAGAGAGAGAGAGAGAGAAGTGAGAGAGAGAGAGAGAGAGATCTGGTTAATGCTGAGCTTCAGATAAAGACTGAAAACACTTCAACTCAGTTTCCCAGAATTAAAATTGTCTGGTTGTTCAGCACCCACTTAATCCTGTCTGCTTCTGAATACTGAGCTATTTTAATGGACTCAGAAACACCTGTAGACCTGGACCAGGACCACTGAGACTATTCTATATCTGAAAGTAGACCGGATCTCGTGGATTAAACATTCTCAGAAAGAGGAAGAAGAAGGTTAAACCATGTGTTCTGTATGACATCATGTCAGTGAGGTGACGCTCACAGACTCACCTGTCCACCCATCCTCCTGTCCTCCAGGAAGCTGTTACCCCTGTCCAGAGTCAGTGGATGTCAGATGTTCCTGTTCTTCAACCGTCCTGTCTGTCCCCTGTGGACGAGAGAGGAGCACCAAACCCCCCCGCTGTAAAGAGCCCTGCAGGTACACACACACTCTCTCCCACTCTCCCACTCTCCCACCTTCCCTCTCACCTGCTGGTGTGTATCCCCCCCTCCTCAGGTGTCCTCCTTCCTGCCACCACGCGACCAGAGAGCCTCACCGGTGCCACCCCGGTCCCTGCCCCCCCTGCAGACAGCCTTGCTTACTGCCACTGCCCGGCTGCAGCCACACCTGCCCTCAGCTCTGCCACGACCTGGTTCTGGTCCGGTCCCAACAGGTGAGCCACACCTGGACGCTACAGCCTGTTAGCTTAGCGTAGCAGCAGGCTATAGACAGACTCAGATTAACAGCTTCATCTGTCAGCTGATCACTTATACAACATTAGTTTGTGTCTCTGTGTGTGTCAGAGCCTATCACCGTCATCAGTTACATAAATAAGCTTTCTGTTTCCTGTGATCACATAAAAACATGCTTGTGAACCCCCCCCCGGATCTTTGTGTGTGTGTTTTAGGTTCAGTTAGCCGGTCCGTGGGAGCAGCCGTCTGAACCAGCGTTCGTCAAGAAGGCTCTGCCGTGTCCACCATGTGAAGTACCCATAGCAACGTAGGTCCACCACACAGAGAGACAATAATATTATATTCAGTCTAATGTTTCTAATATATATCAAGACGACTTCTAGAAAAATGAGAATTCTGTGGTTTCACAAAGACACACACACACAGAGACTAATCACACATTCCACTGAGCTGGGGTTCTGTCATGGATCATTAGGACTGAAATAAAAAAACACTCTGCTGTGTGTGTGTTTGTGACGCAGTCAGAAAAACTCCAACCATCTGTGTTAACATGGATTTTCAGTCCAACAGCCACTAAACACGACTCATTAAATAAACACCAGTTCACACGTTGACCTTGGAGCTTTTATTGTGATGAAACAGGAGGCTTATCTGGTGGAAGTGAACTGGAGCTCAAAGTTGGAATGAGGTAAGTAGGAAAGTGAGAAAAGTGAAGTGAAAATGAAACAACATGGAGGGAACACAGTTAAAGTTTCTTATATTCATATCAATATTCACATTTAAATACTGATAATGAAACTCAAGCAGTGAAGTTAATGAAAACTAAAGAACTGGAGGTGAATGGATGAAGCTGGTTGTGAATTGTGAACGAGGAAGTAAAGGCTGTGTTTGTGTTTCAGGGCCTGTTTTGGAGAACATGAGGTAAGAACCTCGTCCTCGTGCAGTGTTCCTGCCCCACCTCCCTTTGGTGTCTTCTTCTCCATCGTGATCAGTTTGTCCTCCTGACCGCCGCCCGCCTCCTCCGTCTGTCTTCCTCTTTGGTTTCAGTAGCTGCTTGGCATTCAGCTCCCACACTCTCCCACCTTCTGTAGTTTTTAAAGGATGTCTGCTGTCTGTTGCTTAGGTCAGCCCGTTGCCGTGTCACCGCCAGGGACAATTCTCCTGCAAACGACCTTGTGGACAACCTTTGACCTGTGGAAACCACACCTGCAGTAGGGAGTGTCACTTGATCACCGATGGCAACCAGGTGAGGACATTGTTGTGGTTTTTAACTTTTTGGGTCCTGATGTTGATAATCAGTTGATGGTTTCAGCTCCTCAGAGCTCAAGAGCTTCCTCGTCTTCTTCTTGCTTTTACTTGAATGGATGTTTCCCTTTAAAAGACGGTTGTCATGGTGCTGACATGATGACATCACAGGTGTCTTTAATAGAACATTGAAATGACATCATTAAAACTTTATTTGTCCCCGTGAGGCGTCATGGAGGCAGCAGGGATGACTGTTGATCACTGATCAATCAATAACTACTTCCTGTCCACAGTGTGAGGTGTGTGAGAAGGCTGCTCTAAGCCCCGCCCACCAGGCTGTCCCCACCCATGCCCACTCCCCTGTCACCGCGGCAACTGCCCCTCCTGCAGCCAAATGATCCGCCAGCGGTGCCACTGCAAGATCAGCATCCTCTACGTGGAGTGCATGTCAGTACACACACACATACACACACACACCCAAGTGGAAACTGATGGCATTCTTAATTGAGAATAGACATTTACAGGAGAATACTGGGTTTCCATGACAACGGACAAGGAGGGAAGAGCCTCAGCATCGTTGATAAATGACACAGCGTTGATCTCTGTGAATCTGGATCCAGTTCTCCTTCCGGGCTCTGTAGTCCGGTGACCTGGACTCTGTCTGTGGATCCAGCTGTGAGGACAGACAGCTGACGCCTGTAGTCCAGATGTTGATCCACAGGGACAGATGTTATGTAACATACAGGACTGATGCACTGACAGGTGTTGTCATGGAACGGGGTAGGGGTGTCATGTGACCCCTGATCAATAAAGTTAGATCGGCTATGAAACGAGTTCTGTCTCTCTACAGGAAGCTGACGTCAGCTGATGAACAGACGAAGGTGGCGCTCGGCTCCTGCAGCAACCAGTGTCCTAAAGAGGTACACACACCTCTCTCTCTCTCTCTCTCTCTCTCTCTCTCTCTCTCTCCTTCTCCATCTATGCAGACCTTGTTTGGGCCCCATTGTATCATGAAACTTGTTTATCAGAATGGGGAAAGTGAATCACCTGCTTCCCATTACTGTGTGTGTGTGTGTGTGTGTCTGTGTGTTCCGTTTGTTCTTTTTGTCTTGTATTTTTCTTGTATTGTCTTCATCAATAATCAATAATTGTCAGTGACTTTAGGAGAAACATAAAACCATCCAGTCGAGTCTGATCAATAATCAGTTCAGCTGTTTCACCTGAGAAACAGTTAGCTTTCAATCTGAGACGCACAGACACACACAGACACACATTCACATGTGTCTTTAGTTCTAAAGACACAGAATAACAAACACACACAGGGCCGTTAACTTCAGTTTCAACAGATTCAGCATTGTGTAATGTCATGTGACTCAGGGGGCGGAGCTTCAGACGGACAGTTTCCTTTGATCAGTGAAGATGACTCACGTGATCCAAATAGTCAGATGAATTGATCCTGACTGTTGGTCACATGACCTGTCGAAGAAACACTGAGTAGCTCACAGCTGTGTGTGTGTGTGTGTGTGTGTGTGTGTGTGTGTGTGTGTAGCTGAAGTGTGGCCATCGCTGTAAACAGGTGTGTCATCCAGGAGAGTGTGAGGAGAAATGTCAGCAAAAGGTGAAGCTGCGATGTCTCTGCAAGAGGATCAAGAAGGTACACACACACACACACACACACACACACACTCACTCACTGTACCTCATGAACTGCTCACTAAGTCAAACACGTCCATTATAGTCCAGCAGGTCTTCAGTTGTGGTAGGTAGTGTGTTGTTACAGGTCCAGTACGTTGTGTTGTTGTGTGTCGGTGTGTAGGAGTTCCCCTGCTCTCTGTCCGCCCAGTGTGAGGTTCAGTGTGACGACACCTGCAGAGACCAGCAGAGGAAAGTCAGCCAGGTACACACACACACAGACACACAAAGAGAGTCACACTTTTTTCCCATCAGTGGTGAAACTAGAACCAGGTCTGCTTCTTTCTGAGAGCTGCCACAGGCCCCATCATGACATCATCATGGCTCTGATTTCCCAGCAGCCTCAGCAAACTCTCTCCAAACATTTAGATGTTAGTGGACTGACTCACACCTGGAGACGCACACTGACTGCTCTTTGTGTCTGTCTGTCTGTCTGTCTGTCTGTCTCTCTGTGTAGCTGAAGGAGGCGGAGCTAAGGGCAGTTCAGGAGGAGGAGCAGAAGAAACTTCAGGTCAGTGTGAATCTTTATTGATCAGAGATGAAGTTTTGTTATGTGGCAGATAAAACTTTATTGACAGTCTCCGGTCTGTCCAGGAGGAGCTGGAGGCGTTCGAGAAGCGACAGCAACGAGGAGGTCGGCGGAATAAGAGGCGGGGCAGGAAGGAGGAGGTGGATGACGAACGGGGGAGGGGCAGGTGGAGGAAGTGCGCCGCCTTGGTCCTCGTCCCTCTGGGAGGAGCTCTGCTGTCCGCCGCCGCTACTACATCCTGAGCACGCTCTGAAGCGTCACATGACTCTGTCACCTTAATTTCTTCTCTTAATTCAGACGCTGTGAGCTCGTTTCAGTTTTTTGATTCTCTGCACTTTTAGTTTGACCTACATTAACAGTGAAACTGAAGTCAGAGCTTCAGTTATTATTAGACTGTAAAAGTTCTTTTTGTCCAATAAGACAGTGAGTCTTCATGTGAAAGAGGAAATTAAATGTTAAATTATCCAAATTATAATTCTGGAATCTAAATTATAGTTTGAATACGAAGTTCACTTTCACCAAATCACCTGGTCTTTTTCTAGTCACTGCTCCTCTGATATTCTGAATAGTTCAGAGTTCGATAACATGTTCATGTGGTTTGTGGTTTGAAATGTTTTGGCTCCAAACGGTCAGGTGGTCACGGATACTGAGGTGAAAGGTAAGAGCGTTCTGATTGGTTCATTTTTTAGATTACTGCTGATTGAGACTTGTGCTGAAATGAGAAAAAGGAGTTTTGAAAACCGGCTCATTCTTTTGTGTTAATTTTTTCTGAAAGTGAAATAAAACTAAATTTATAAACTGATTGTTATGATGTCCAAGATTTGTTTTTTTTTTTTAATGTAATAGCAGAAGATAATATGACCATCAGGGGGCGCTGTGGTCCAGAACTGACAGGAAGCTCCATGAGCTGATGCTTCAAAGATGGAGCCCCAAAACCAGAGCAGCTGCAGAGACAACAAAGTGTCTTCGTCCTGAAACTCTTCGTCCTGAACTCTGTCTGATTGTCTTTATCCTGAAGTGTCTTTGTCCTGAATCTTTGTCCTGAAGTGTCTTCGTCCTGAACTCTTCATCCTGAACTCTTCGTCTGACTCTGTCCTGAATTGTCTTTATCCTGAAGTGTCTTCGTCCTGAATTCTTTGTCTGAAGTGTCTTGTCCTGAAATGTCTTCGTCCTGAACTCTTTGTCATGAACTCTGTCCTGAAGTGTCTTCGTCCTGAATTTCTTTGTCCTGAAGTGTCTTTGTCATGAACTCTGTCTGAAGTGTCTTCGTCTGAATTCTTTGTCCTGAAGTGTCTTTGTCATGAACTCTGTCCTGAAGTGTCTTCGTCCTGAACTCTTCGTCCTGAACTCTGTCCTGAAGCGTCTTCGTCCTGAACTCTTTGTCCTGAACTCTGTCCTGAAGCGTCTTCGTCCTGAACTCTTCGTCCTGAACTCTGTCCTGAAGCGTCTTCGTCTGAACTCTTTGTCCTGAACTCTGTCCTGAAGCGTCTTCGTCTGAACTCTTCGTCCTGAATTCTTTGTCCTGAAGTGTCTTCGTCCTGAACTCTTTGTCCTGAATTGTCTTTATCTGAAGTGTCTTTGTCATGAACTCTGTCCTGAATTGTCTTCGTCCTGAAGTGTCTTGTGCATGAACTCTGTCCTGAATTGTCTTCGTCCTGAACTCTTCGTCCTGAAGTGTCTTCATCTGAAGCTCAGAAACCTTTTTACACGTTGATGTCTGAATTATTTCACATTAATTTAATACTCAACTTTTTTTTATGAAAACAGAACATGCCCACAGCATGTGTTCATCAAGATGAACCAATCAGTAAATTCATTCATTCATTCATTCATTAGAACCAGAGAAGTCCCCACTTCACTTCTAAACCTGTAAGAGTCCCCACAAAGTTAGACAAAACAAAACCACCCGCAGCCCTGCACGTGCAGTTTAATTAAAGATGTGTGCGGATACGAGCTTCCATCTCCCGGCATGCACCTGGTCATTAAGTGCGCGCGTGTGCGTTTAAGCCAATCTTACGGCTTAGTCACGTGCAGCCTGAGCTCTGTGTGTGTGTGTCTCTCTCTCTCTCTCGGTCACTGACCGTGTCGCTCTACCACAGAGAAGAGGGGGCGGAGCCAGCGTGCCCTCCCGGTAGTTACCGGAGCTCGCGGACACACTGAGGGATGGTCTCGCGCTCAGCGGCGGCAGCATCAGGTCATGTCCGCGCGGCGGGGAGACCTGCCCGCGTGTCACCTTCAGCGGAGCGGGAACTGCGACGGTGAGTCAGTTAACTCCGAGATCTGTCTGTCTGTCTGTCTGTCTGTCTGTCTGACCTCTACCTGTCTGTCTGTCTGTCTGTCTGCCTGCTGTCCTATATCTGTCTGACCTCCTGCTGTCCCCTACCTGTTTTGTCTCTCTCTCTCTCTCTGTCTGTCCCCCTGTCTGTCTCTTTCTCTGTCTGTCTGTCTCTCTCTGTCTGTCTGTCTGTCTCTCTCTCTCTCTCTCTCTCTCTCTGTCTGTCTCTTTCTGTCCCCCTGTCTGTCTCCCCTCTCTCTCTCTGTCTGTTCCCTGTCTCTCTCTTTGTGTCCCCCTGTCTGTCTCTCTCTCTGTCCCCCTGTCTCTCTCTTTCTCTGTCTGTCTGTCTCTCTCTCTCTCTCTCTCTCTGTCTCTGTCCCCTGTCTCTCTCTCTCTCTCTCTCTGTCCCCTGTCTCTCTCTCTCTGTCCCCCTGTCTCTCTCTCTCTCTCTCTCTCTCTCTCTCTGTCCCCCCTGTCTCTCTGTCTCTCTCTCTCTCTCTCTCTCTCTCTCTCTCTCTCTCTCTGTCTGTCCCCTGTCTCTCTCTCTCTCTCTCTGTCCCCCTGTCTCTCTCTCTCTCTCTCTCTCTCTCTCTCTCTCTCTCTCTCTCTCTCTCTCTCTGTCCCCTGTCTCTCTCTCTCTCTCTCTCTCTCTCTCTCTCTCTCTCTCTGTCCCCCTGTCTCTCTGTCTCTCTCTCTCTCTCTCTCTCTCTCTCTCTCTCTCTCTCTCTCTCTCTCTCTGTCCCCCGTCTCTCTCTCTCTCTCTCTCTCTCTCTCTCTCTCTCTCTCTCTCTCTGTCCCCCGTCTCTCTCTCATCTCTCTCTCTCTCTCCTCTCTCTCTCTGTCTCTCTCTGTCTCTCTCTCTCTCTCTCTGTCCCCCGTCTCTCTCTCTCTCTCTCTCTCTCTCTCTCTCTCTCTCTCTCTCTCTCTGTCCCCGTCTCTCTCTCTCTCTCTCACTCTCTCTCTCTCTCTCTCTCTCTCTCTCTGTCCCCCGTCTCTCTCTCTCTCTCTCTCTCCCTCCCTCTCTCTCTCTCTCTCTCTCTCTCTCTCTCTCTCTCTCTGTCCCCCGTCTCTCTCTCTCTCTCTCTCTCTCTCCCTCTCTCTCTCTGTCTCTCTCTGTCTCTCTCTCTCTCTCTGTCCCCCTGTCTCTGTCCCCCTGTCTCTCTCTCTCTCTCTCTCTGTCCCCTGTCTCTCTGTCTCTCTGTCTCTCTCTCTCTCTCTCTGTCCCCCTGTCTCTCTCTCTCTCTGTCCCCCTGTCTCTCTCTCTCTGTCTCTCTCTCTGTCTGTCCCCCTGTCTCTCTGTCTCTCTCTCTGTCTGTCCCCCTGTCTCTCTGTCTCTCTCTCTGTCTGTCTCTCATACATGCTGATTTTTGTTCTTATAAAATCTCAGTTGTGAATGAAAACGGTTTTGTCCAAACACTTTTGTTCTGTTTTCTAAATAAATAAATAAAGAGTCGGTCACTGAATGTTCTGAGTGAACCGACTGCTGATCCTTTAAACGTTCTGTTCTAATAATGTTGTTAATAATAATAATGATAACGTATTAAAACATTATTAATGTGGTTTCAATTTAAATTCTGCGCTCAGATGTGATTCTAATAATGAGAGATCGTTCACTCAAGAAGCTCCAGAAACAAAATAAACTGATGATTGATTTAAAATCCTTTATTTCAGTAAACTGTTTCATCATGAGTCCACTTGTCTTCTCTGACAGTTGATCAGATTTTACTGCCTGAATATTAATAAATGAATTGATCCAATAACAGAATTTAATCATCTAAATCAATATTAGTCTCAATCATCAGTCAGTTTCATAGAGCTGTTTATCTTCTAACCGTTTTTGGTGTTAAAGTGTTTTATGTCACAGATTTCCCCGTTTTTAGTTTGTCAGCTCAAAAATAATTATCGATTTAAAAAGTGACAAAGAAAAACATGTAATCATCACATTTTACAGTTTAAACAACAACCAATTCAAATGAAATTTAATATAAAGAATAAATGTAACTGTTCACTTACTGATCGAGTATTGGTTTGATTTAAGAAAGTGAATATAAATATTTTATAATAACGATATTTAATCATCAGGAAAACAAAAGACAGTAAAAAGGTCGTAGATTTTCTAATTGAAGTATTCAGACTCAGTGATTTCAGAGCGCTCATCAAATGAAAGTAGAAACGAAGAATCATGTTTTAATGTTTTTGATTTAAAAACAAATTAAACACAGATGATCCTTTTTTAATGAGTGATGCTGATTTTAGTCACGTGGTGAAGAAAACATCCAACAATGAGACGAACAGAAGAAGAACTGTTTCTGACAAATTAAACTAAATGAAGATCAATAAAACAATGAAATCCTGTCGACGGTTCTGCCGCCTGAACGATGATTCATGAGAAACTGATTGTAGCCGGGCGTGATGAGTCAGGAACATCAATCAATCATTGTATTGACCAGAGGCCGATCGGGGGGGCAGCGTTCAGAGCAGCGCTGGCTGTTCGGTGTCGAGTGTCGGCTCGCCGTCACATCACCTCAAAAATAACTTCCACATGAACAGCGGAAACTCCCAGAACCCCCCCACATACCCCCTCCCCCCTCAACAGTAAAAATAACCTAGGGCAGGCCGAGGGGGGGGGGGCCTTTAGTCCTAGTTTCCAAACCTCCTCCTCTTCCACCCCTGTAAGTGTATCCTGACATCTCATAACACTGGTCTGGTCCTGATGTGTCCTGGTCCTGATGTGTCGTGTCTGGTCTGGTCCTGATGTGTCCTGGTCTGGTCCTGATGTGTCCTGGTCCTGATGTGTCCTGGTCTGTCCTGATGTGTCCTGGTCCTGATGTGTCCTGGTCTGGTCCTGATGTGTCCTGGTCCTGATGTGTCCTGGTCTGGTCTTGATGTGTTCTGGTCCTGATGCGTCCTGGTCTGGTCTGATGTGTCCTGTCTGGTCTGATGTGTCCTGGTCTGGTTCTGATGTGTCCTGGTCTGGTCTTGATGTGTCCTGGTCTGGTCTTGATGTGTCCTGTGTTCTGATGTGTCCTGGTCTGGTCCTGATGCATCCTGGTCTGGTTCTGATGTGTCCTGGTCTGGTCCTGATGTGTCCTGGTCTGGTTCTGATGTGTCCTGGTCTGGTTCTGATGTGTCCTGGTCTGGTCCTGATGTGTCCTGGTCTGGTCTTGATGTGTCCTGGTTCTGATGTGTCCTGGTCCTGATGTGTCCTGGTCTGGTCTTGATGTGTTCTGGTTCTGATGTGTCCTGGTCTGGTCTTGATGTGTCCTGGTCTGGTCTGATGTGTCCTGGTCTGGTCCTGATGTGTCCTGTCCTGGTCCTGATGTGTCCTGGTCTGGTCCTGATGTGTCCCTGTCCTGGTCCTGATGCGTCCTGGTCTGGTCCTGATGCGTCCTGTCCTGGTCCTGATGCGTCCTGGTCTGGTCCTGATGTGTCCTGGTCTGGTCCTGATGTGTCCTGTCCTGTCCTGATGTGTCCTGTCCTGGTCTGATGCGTCCTGGTCTGGTCCTGATGTGTCCTGGTCCTGATATGTCCTGTCTGGTCCTGATGTGTCCTGGTCCTGATGTGTCCTGGTCTGGTCTTGATGTGTTCTGGTCCTGATGCGTCCTGGTCTGGTCCTGATGTGTCCTGGTCTGGTCCTAATGTGTCCTGGTCCTGATGCGTCCTGGTCTGGTCCTGATGCGTCCTGTCTGGTCCTAATGTGTCCTGGTCCTGATGTGTTCTGGTTCTGATGTGTCCTGGTCTGGTCCTAATGTGTCCTGGTCTGGTTCTGATGTGTCCTGTCTGGTCCTAATGTGTCCTGGTCTGGTCCTAATGTGTCCTGGTCTGGTCCTAATGTGTCCTGGTCTGGTTCTGATGTGTCCTGGTCTGGTCCTGATGTGTCCTGGTCTGGTCCTGATGTGTCCTGGTCTGGTTCTGATGTTGTCCTGGTCCTGATGCGTCTGGTCTGGTCCTGATGTGTCCTGGTCTGGTCCTAATGTGTCCTGGTCTGGTTCTGATGTGTCCTGGTCTGGTCCTGATGTGTCCTGGTCTGGTTCTGATGTGTCCTGTCTGGTCCTAATGTGTCCTGGTCTGGTTCTGATGTGTCCTGTCTGGTCCTGATGTGTTCTGGTCTGGTTCTGATGTGTTCTGGTCTGGTTCTGATGTGTCCTGGTCTGGTTCTGATGTGTCTGGTCTGGTCCTGATGTGTCTGGTCCTGATGTGTCCTCCAGACTCCGGCTCAAGGACCTGAGACAGGGATGGGCGGGGACACGTGTCCTCAGAAGCTGGGATCCTCCAATCACCTTCGACTCCTCCTCTACATCCTGGTTCCTGCTGTGAGTCTGCTGGCCGGCCTGATGCTGCTCATCCTGGCCCTCACAGGTATAGTAACACACACACACACACACACAGATTTTGGGGGTCCTCTGATCGATGGCTGCCTTGTGGGGACCAGCTGTCCTCCAGTTGTACGGGTGGAGAAAACAAACTGAGAGAGGAAGGAAAGATGAGTCTTATTCTTTAATTCATACACAGGCTGTGTGTGTGTGTGTGTGTGTGTGTGTGTCGTGCTTCCTCTTGTCGCCATGACAGCGAGGGGTCCCTCAGCCAATCAGAAACTGAATTACAGAAAGAATTTCAAATATTTACAGACAGGTAATAAAAGCCTCTCCTCTGTTATCTCCCTTCTTCTGGTCGTCCTTTCAGTCCGTCTTCTCCGTCTTCTCCTCTCGTTCTTTTGTTTCCTTCCTCACTTACTTCATGTCTTCCTCTTTTATTTCACTGTCCTCGTCCTCGGCTTTCTGCTGTCACATGTTTGTCCTCATTCCTTCCCTTCGTCTTTTCTTTCTTCTGGTGAAGCTGGTTTCACACTGGAGCTCTTTTCTTCCTCAGTTCATTAGACACACAGTCTGTCATAAAGCTGTGTGTGTCTGTGTGTGTGTGTGTGTGTGTGTGTGTGTGTGTGTTCCCTCCATTAAACACCTAATGGGGTCTCTTGGTGTCCGTCCCCTCCCCCCCCCCGCTCAGTGATGTCTCAGGTTCACGTCAGACAAACTTTCAGTTGATATGCTGGATAGAGGATGAAGGTAAAGATTCAGATCCTCCAGACAGAACCGGATTCTGCTGGTCCGGTTCTGAGCTCAGGTTCAGGACCATTTAACAGATAACCCAAGTCCCAGACCGGAGCAGTGAGCCCTGACCCTCCTCTTCCTCTTAACTTCAGATGTATGACCACTGCTGTGTGTGTGTGACAGATGTAAATAGATCAGTCTGTCTTCACCATGGCAAC